>JAOUZG010045371.1:0-32871 GCA_026289955.1 Argiope argentata | reverse complement strand
CTCGTTGCTTCCATGCACGGACACCACATAATCTACATACCACCACATCTGGCGCCCAACGTAAAATGAGTTCCGATAGAAGTGAAGGTCACCCTGACGATCACTAGGAAATCTTCGCGCCACCCGGCGCTCAACGGAAAATAGTTTCTAATGAAATGCAAGTGTGTCGTCCCGACAATCTTGTAGCATCTTCGTGCCATCACATTTGGCACACAAAGGAAAATAACTTCTAATGGATGAAAAGTAACGTCGTCTCAACTATCAAAATATTTTCGCTCCATCATATCGGCAACCTACGAAAAGAATTTCGATTTGTGTCGTCCTTACGCAAAATAATTTTTCCCGACCTGGGAATGGTTCCGCATTGTGAAGTGATGAAATAAATGTGAAGTTGTCCCAACAAGCACAAGGAAAATATCCGCCAGCAACAACGGCTGCCATCGTTGATGTCCAAAAGAATACTCAAGTATTCAGTTCAAATCATAACTCGTACAGGACGTCGACCCCTGTACCGAGTATAATTTATTGTGTTTCTCAAGCAAAATCTGCATTTCCTGTGAAAGTGTCCACTTTATCAAATTTACAGCTCCGAAAATTCATTTGTTTTGTTTGGTCGTTTCTGTTCAATCCCAGATAAGTGTATAAACTTTTACATTTTATTTTGTTTGTCAACAGCATCCAGCATTGAATATAACATTACTGCATATTTGATTCTTCCTTATCTGTGAAATGTTTTGCTATTTAATATTTAATAATTTCTAAGTTACTTAAATTAATTAGTTAAGCTATATTTTCTAAGCATATCTATCGTTGCAAATTATATTTTGAAGTATCTGTGTTATTTTTATTTAATCTCATTGATTTGATTTTTTTTATTATTTCATTGAAAGTGCGTAAGAATATATCTTTTAAATAGTAAGGTATTCTATATCATTATGTATTTGCTGTATTTTTGTATTTAATTTAAGAGCTAACTAATTTATTGTAGTTGATATTTCTTTGTCCGGAAGTTAACGTACCAAAACTCTTCTCTCTGTTACTGTGTCCTTGAAGTGGAGACACCAAGTCTCGTACGCTGAGTCACCCCCCTGCAGTGACCCATCTAAACAAGCACTGAATACTTTTTTTTTGTTTTCTTTTCAGATCTTTGGTATTGTAAAAAGCTATTCAGATAGATTTATTTCTTTTTCAGTGTAACGATTTTTTTTGATAGATTTATTATTATTATTATTGCATTCTAAAAACTAACGGAGATTTTCATTTGTGTTCTACCTATTTAATGTTTTTTTTGTTGTTGTTGTATGTTCAGGGGAGAAGGTAGATGTGCAACTGTTACTTCGTAATCAAATTTCTAATTTAACTTCCTATTTAATCGAATAATTCGTAGGGAAAATGGCTTTTCTAGCTAAAGGTAAAAAAATTGACCTCTACAATTTAGCATTGGAATTAGGTTTAGATGCAACACCCGAAGATAAGATAATTGTTTTGCATGACAAAATAACGAAATCTGCATTCTTTGCGGAAAATAAACAGTTCGTGACTGATACGTTCAATAACATTATAGATGAACGGAAAAAGTTAGAAGAAAACAGAAAAAAGCTAGAAGAAGAAACTTTGAAAACAGAGAAATTGGCTAAGGAAAGAGCATTTGAGCTTGAGAAGCTTAAGCTCCAAAATTTAAATTTATCAAACTCTAATCAAACTGATTCTATTCCAAAGCGATTTGATTTACAAACAGTCTTACCAACGTTTCGCCCTGAAACAGATGATATTTCATTATTTTTTAACTATGTTCGAAAGACAAATGAAACTTTTAAATGTTTCTAATGATTATTGGGTATCTTATTTAATGGGTGTACTCCCAAGTGAGGTAAGTAATTTAATAGCAAGAGAGCCTGAGGAAATATTTAAGGACTATACCCATATCCGTGGTATATTATTACAACGGTTTAAGCTGACAGCTGATCGTTTTCGAATTCTTTTCAGTCGACATCAAAAACGAGATGATTCCACATGGAAAGATTTCTTCTTTGAGCTTCGAACCTACTTTGAAGGTTGGATTAATGAATTGGAAATCGATTCATTTGAGAAATTAAAAGAACTTATGCTTTCTGATCAAATAAAGAAAAGATGTCCTCCGGAATATAAAAATCATTTTTTAGATATTTGGGAAACACTAAATGATCCTGTCTTGTTAGCTGAAAAGCTGGATTTTTATGAAAACATAAAGTCGCCTCATCAAAAATTAGTAAAAACTCCAAAGTCGCAAGAACTCTTTAAACCGAAACTCTCTAAAAATGCTAGTGAGCAGAACTTCAAGAAAACCCAATTTGCTAAATATGAGAAATCAATTCCATCGAGTTCTCAGAACATTACTGGTTCTAATTCAAACAGGCCATCCCGACATGTGGAGAATTCTGTTTATTGTTATGACTGTGGAAATCCTGGCTTTATCAAATCTAAGTGTCCAAATTGTTCTTCAAGGAAAGACCATTCACCGGTTAATGCTATACAAATGTTTACCTGTTTTACCTCTCCAGTAGCCTTAATTTCCATAGAAGTATATGAAGCTTCAGGAACAGTTTGTGCTGACACAGGAGCCAATCAATCAATTGGAGGAGAATTGATGTTTAATTTTTTAAAGAAGCGTGGACAGCAGTTCACAGAGATTGACCTTGCTATCTGTCTGGCTGATGGTCAACAATCAACATCAGTTGTTTTGAAAACTACAGTGCCGATCACAGTGCTTGGCCGAACTTTCCTCACTGAATTACATTTTCTCCCACATGCTAAAGGGAATCGCACTCTCCTCGGAGTTGACTTTTTGAGGAAATCAGGAATTGTAATGGATATTAAAAAAAATTCCTGGTATTTTGGGGATAAACCGAACTGCAAAATACCTTTTGCTAAAGATCTCCCCATACCAACAAATAATAGCCCTGTCGAAATCAATAATAGTTATTGTCCGACGAATTCAGTAACTAGTGATAGTTCAGTGCAAAACAATTCTGTTGCACCTGAGACTAATTATCCTTGTTTACGCCAAGAAGAAGGTCAGAATCTTGATGCGAAATCGAGAAATCGCTTAACTGCCTTGCTTAATGAAAATGAAGATATTTTCCGACTAGGGGGAGAGCCAACTCCTTATGTTAAGCATTTTATTGACACAGGTGACCAACCACCAGTTGCATCTGCACCTTACAGACTGTCGTCAAAACAGAAAGAGCTCTTAAATAAAGAAATTGGTGAACTTTTAGCCAATGATGTCATAGAAGAATGCGAATCGCCTTATGCAGCACCGGTAGTTTTAGTCCCAAAGCCTAATGGAAAAATCAGATTGTGCGTAGATTACCGAAAACTAAATTCTATAACCAAACCTGACAAGTATCCACTTCCGGTTATGGATACATTGTTACATGATGCAAGATCCACTGCTTTTATGTCTACTCTTGATTTAAAGTCTGGATATCATCAAATTGAAGTCAATCCTGCTGATAGGGACAAAACTGCATTTGTATGCCCTTTTGGTACTTTTAGATACAAAAGAATGCCTTTTGGTCTCAGAAACGCCCCAGCAACTTTTCAACGACTTATGGACCAGTTCCGAAATGGACTCCCTACAGTTAATATTCTAGTATATTTAGATGATATATTTGTATTGTCAGAAACTTTTGAACAACATATTCAAGACTTGAAGCTGGTTTTCGAAAGACTCCGCAAATTTAAATTATGCGTAAATAGAGAAAAATGTAAATTCTCATGTGCTCGTGTGAAATATTTGGGATTGTGGATAACTTCTAAAGGAATTGAAGTAGACCAAGATAAAGTTGCTGCAATTCAGAACATTCCTTGTCCAAGAAATATTAAACAATTACAATCCTTTTTGCAGACCTGCTCATGGTACAGGAAATTCATCCCGAATTTTTCCGATATTGCTAGACCCCTTAGCAATCTGACAAAAAAGAATACTGTTTGGAAATGGAGTAAACAAGAGCAGCAAGCCTTTCAAACTTTAAAGCAATGTCTGGTAACTCCACCCGTATTGAAGCAAGTTGATCCCACTAAACCTTTTATCATCCGGACGGATGCAAGTGCTTACGCCTTAGGTGCAGTTCTTCTACAGGGAAAAGATCTTGCAGATGAAAGACCAATAGAATATGCCAGTAGACTCTTGAGTTCTGCTGAAAGGAATTATTCGACAACTGAACGAGAAGCTTTGGCTGTTGTTTGGGCCTTGAACAAATTTCGAGGATATATTGAAGGTGCTGATATTACTGTAGCCTCTGATCACCAACCCTTAAAGTGGTTAATGACTTTATCGTCACCCACTGGAAGGTTAGCCAGATGGGCACTTCAAATTCAGTCCTATAACTTGAAAATCGATTATTTTCCAGGCAAATGCAACGTCGTCGCTGACATGCTTTCTCGACCTGAGTGTAATGATAAAGACACTTGTGAATTACGAACTATTGTTATTGATGTCCCATCAAGAACAGCTGCTGAACTTAGAACTGAACAACTGAAAGATCCTGAACTGAAGAAGATCATAGATTGTTTTGAGGATACTGACAAAAGTGTTGATTTTGCAAATTGGACGCAAAGGGGATATGTCTTAAATCAAGGAGTACTCTATCGCTACTCTCCACATTCTGAAGAGGATGAAGCTCAATTGGTTGTCCCATGTCATGAAAGAGAGAACATTTTAAAACTTCACCATGATGCTCCTACAGCTGCTCATTACGGAGCTGATGGAACTTTTTCTCGAATATCATCCAGATATTATTGGACAGGCATGAGGAAATATATTACTGATTATGTCAAGAATTGTGAAGATTGCATAAGATATAAGGCAACGAACCAAAAACCTGCTGGTCTTTTGCAGACACCTGTTCCTGCTCAACGTTTTGAAAGTATAGCTGTAGATCTCTTTGGACCCTTACCAGAATCGAGTGAAGGTATGAAGTGGATCTTCATCGTTGAAGATTGCACAACCAAATGGGTAGAGTTATTCCCATTAAAGCGAGCTACTGCTAAAGAGTGTGCATTAACACTACTTAATGAAGTCTTCTTAAGATATGGATTACCCCGTCGTTTAATAAGTGACAATGGTACACAGTTTGTTAGCGCCATCATGCAACAGTTGTGTTATACATTAAAAATTAATCAAAGTCTAGTTCCTGTTTATCATCCACAGGCAAATCCGGTTGAACGTAAAAACAGAGACTTGAAACCTCGTTTGGCAATCATGGTAGGTAATAACCATACCTTATGGACTGAGAAATTACCATCCATTAGATTTGCATTGAACACTGCAAAATGTGAATCTACAGGTTGCACTGCAGCTTACCTGAACTTTGCCCGAGAATTAAGAACTTTAGATGATGTTACAACTGATCTACGGTCTGTCATTCATAATGATAATTTTGTTCCAGAGTTCACACCTTACTTAAAACGTTTTGAGAGAAACATGTCTCAAATTAAAGAAAATATTGAGAAAAGTCAAGATCGTCGAAAGACATATGCTGATAAATCACGTAAACCGAGCCCTAACTATAAACCTGATGATTTAGTTTGGGTAAAGCTTCACCCGTTAAGTAAAGCGAACCAAAGTAGAACTGCCAAGTTTATGCCAAGGAAAGATGGACCTTATAGAATTTTATCCCAGAAATCACCCTCATCCTTCGTAATAGCTAGTTGCGACAAACCTGATGAACCTTTAGGTGTATACCATGCATCAGCTCTTACACCTTTTAGAAATGCAACACAGAACCAATCTCCTGTGATGCCTTTAAAGAAAAGAGGTCGACCTCCCAAACAAACTCAAACTGGACCTCCCAGGCAACCTTCAAATGTTAATAGCAATCCTGACACAAGTGCCAAAGTATCCAATATCACACCACCTCGCCGGGACGGTTTGAGGCGGTGTAGGGGGAGGATGTAGCAGTTGCATTATTCTCGCCTTCTCTTTTGGATATTAGTTAACTTCCCTTTTGGTTACTAGATGGCAGTGCGTGATTACGTCATCACGCGCGCCATCCCATAATGCTTTGCGCTGGTAGCAGGGAGAGATGTAACTCCGTCCTAGGCAGCTGTGTACTGGAATGTCTTTGTGTTACGTGTTGTCTTTGCGTGTTTGTACATAGTGTGTGAGTATGATGATTAAAAGGAAATGTTTCCAACAACATTCGTCTCGTTGCTTCCATGCACGGACACCACATAATCTACATACCACCACAATGGTAGAATATGAGGATACCGAAAAAATGAAGATATCAACTCGTTACATATTCAAACTGTAATGATTGTTATAAATATAATACGTAGTAATGATAATTATAAATATAATGCATTAAAATAATTCACAGAGAGAGAAAAAAGAACTATATCAAGTTTTTCATTCAGAATATTCAAAAATTAGTACATCTTTTTGGCCTTTTTACAATATGAGGATACCGAAAAAATGAAGATATCAACTCGTTACATATTCAAACTGTATTTGAACTATTTGATTTTTACTGTTGACAATCTTCCTAATCATAAAATTCTGCCGTCGTAATATTTGCCGGCCTAGAGTCCTTTAAATCTGACAGAATCAAATGTCTTCCTGTAGACTGATGTGGAAAATTTAAAGAAAGGCTGCTGTCATTTAAGAACTATTTAATATAATTAAGAACTATTTAATATAACTGCTTTCATCTTCTGCAAAAGCTGCTTTGATTTGCGATTATATTTAATCTACGGCCATGGATGAATACACACATGTTTATAAAATATACATTTCAACACAAATTGGATGCTTGATTAGCCACAGAAAGACGGCGGTCTTGCAGCATTACCCATTTTCACAAAAAGAACCCCTCCACATATATCATTTGCGTCTTTTTAATTATCTAGCATTATCTACTCAGCCCCGTTCCGAAACGGTGTTTTATAGTTTCAAATTAAGAAATTATCTAATTCTAAGTTATCTAATTCAGCTTTCAAATTATTTCAAAACACTATTAAAAGTTAAAACATTTGATTTCCAAAATAAATTTTTTAATAAAGATTGTTTAATTATAATTAATAAAACATTATAGTTTTTCCAAAAAGTTTAAAATAAAGCAGTTTTTTAAATAAAGATTGCTCAATTATTATCCATAAAACATTCTAGTTTTACCAAGCATTTTAAATAAAACAATTATTTTTTATTTTAATTCTGAAAACATAGCAACAACATTTGTACGTGCCATTTAACTGCCCAGTTGTAACTCTTGACTGAACTATAAACAAGTCTCTTTTTTTCTCTCTGTCCTTTCTACCTATCACGATAACTCCAGGTTCTAACCCTTTAATAGCTAACTAAGCGACAACACTCACAGCTGTAAGTGTCCCACAAAGTCGCTTTTATCGCCAAATTCGGTGCAAAAAGTCAGCACCAAAGATACACTTGGCGTATTTTATTCTCTCAGTTCTCGGGCAATAATAGATAGCCACTGCTATCCCTTTTGCTCAGTTCGGCCACTATTGCGGCCTGGACTCCATAACTCCCAGATCGACGATTACCGGACCCGAAGTTTCCCCTTCGGACCCTCGGGCAGAGAGGGGTAATTGCTACAGTAGTCCGACAATTGCAGCCTTAGGCTCACTTCCTTTTAAGCTTCTGCTCTGACTACCGGATAATGCCGGATCCTTAGAGTGAACTTCGGGGAGAAGGATTTTCCGCTACTTTGGGAATATATAGCGAGAGTTTAGGGAATAGTTATCTATTTATACTACTTATGATAGCCCCGAATCTTTGAGTGCTTTTCTTCACAGAAGTATTGGTGTTTTTCTTTCCCCTTGCTGTTACAGAATACAGCAGCCATCATAATAAACGCTTTGAAGAGTTTTAAGAGCCTCCAGTTGTTTCTGAGGAAACGCTATTTGCAAATCATTGAACCAAAATCGATACTTTTATTCATTCATGGAATGATATACCCTAGATTTGTTTTTGGAAAATATGCATATGGAAATTGTTATGAATTCTTATCAAATATTGAGATCTTTTTTTAATCAAATTAAAACTGATAACCTTGTAAATGGTTGACAAATGAAAAGCTTTCATTCTTTTACTTTTAATAAAGTTATATATCGCTCTAAAATTCCCCTTGCCCCTTCATTCAGCATCTACTATTTGGTATTTCTATTTTGCATCTATTAAGAATTCTTTTGAAAATTAAACAGCATAAGAAAAAGGTGTCAAATTATCTTTTTTTTCTATTTTAAATGTGTTTCATATTTAAAAAGTCATGACGTGAATAAAAATCCATTTTTAAAAAATCCCCCATTTTCAAGCCATTTCAATTTTTAATACAGGAAAATTTACATGAAATATAAAAAATTCTAAATATTATTTCATTTAACTCTTTTTAAGAAATAAATTATAACTTTATTTGCTTAAAAGTATAAATTTTATGATAGAAAGCTTAATGGGAAGAAAAGCTTAAATTATATCATAACTTTATTTACCAATAATAAAACATTCACTTTCTAATAAATGAGTGAGTCACCGTTTAAACGCTCTAAAGGCAGCAATATAAACGAGAAGACATAATTTGCACAAAAATAACGCCTGTAAACTTTTTTTATTTAGATAATCAATTGCAGCCATCACATTCTTTTAACAGTCTTCTATCCATTTAAATCTTTAATTGCGTTTTGAAACATTATTAGTAAATTCCATTTTAAAAAGACTTTAGCTAAGACATAAGAGTAGATTTTTTTTTAACACAGCGAATATTGTGGTGAGATAAAATGATCGTAATTTATCACGTGTATTTTTGAGTTTCGTTATCTGTACCAATTTCTGTTTTATAAAAGAAAAAAAAATCGAAAAATATGAGATAAAATTCCAAAACTTTTTTATCACCGCCCTTCCTTTTTACACAGAACACCATTTTTTATATGCATCATGCCTTATCTTATTGCACACATTTGGCTACCCCAGCATTCACTGTGACCGGGGAAAAAACACAAGAGAGAGGAGGAAAGACAATACCATTGCATGCATATATTTACAAGTATATCTGTATTTAAAAGTAACCAGCGATTATAACAATAAAAAATGTGTATAAAAGTTTTTTTTTTTTTTTTTACAAAAAAAAACTTATTCCGGCAACATAGAACGGGAAAAAAAGAACCTACCCCACGCTAACACTAATGGCAGAAAGCGAAAACAGTCGCTCCTTTGAAAATTAAATTAATGTGAAACACATCAGCGATAATCACGGTCTAAAATGGTTGTTACAATAGTAGATGGGGGGAAAGAAACAAAAAGAAATCGGGTCTGAATTTCCTTCTCCAAACTCACAACCCACTGCCTCATATAAAAGCGGCAGCTGAAAGATAATAATAATAAAAAAAAATAAAGGAGAAAGAGAGAAGTATTATTTTTTTTATCATCACTATGAAAACATTTCCTTTTAATGGTCCGAATTCAACGAGGGTAAGCGGGGGTGGAGACGAATGAAATATATTTTTCATTCGTAATTTTTTTCGCGCGCTTTTCCACGGCCTTTTTCCACATAAGCCCCCTTTCTACCATTAATCATGTTTTTCCACTGTTAATTACAAGCCGGGGCCATTTTTATGACGTAGCCGCTACTGCTGCTTCTGTCGCTTTTTGCGGATCGATCTCTGTTGTTTTCTTTTTTTGTGTGTGGGAGCGTAACACAGGGAGGGAGAAATGATCGTGGCAGCAGCAGCAAAAAATACATTTGCCACCAGGGTGGTCGCACCAAACGATGTAATTCAGTTTGCAGCTCTCTCCAAATTCTTTTTCTCCTGAAAAGATTCTATACTGCAATACAAAAATCTGAGCATTTGTGAAGACTATTTCTATTTTAATTCATTTGAATAAAAATGTAAGAAGGCTACTAAAAATTTACGGTGACTAGATGATCATTTACATTTCTAAATAATCATTAAAATAATTCGAGGACTATAACTGACTTCATACCCATCTTATTGATTCCCATTTTAAACGCGTTGAAACATTTTAATTCTATTCGTTTCTCAGGAAATTAACCAAAAAAAGAAATCTTAAAATTAATATATTTTGCTGTCCTCATTTTAAATTCAGTGAAGAGAAAGAATAATTTTTCGATTCTGTCCATAAAAATGTTACCTTGTTTTGACGAAATTTTTAAAATATTATTTCTTTTCTAAGATTTTGGGGTAAATAATGAAATTCTACCAACAGAGGGGAATATTCATAGAAATCTTAATACTGTATAAAAACAGGCGATAGACGTTAAAACATAAAAGAACAATAGAACAGATTCCGAGAGAAGCCGCCTCGATGGCAACATCTCGGCTCCATTAGACCATACACTTTTTATTAGATTACTACATTGTTTCGAAGCTGCGATAGGACTATAAAAGAATGTTTTTCAAAATTTTGAGCTTTGGACAGATCTGTGATCACTTAATAGACTTTTTGTCCCTTCAGGTCTCTTTTGTCCCTCCACTCTACAGAAGGGGAGAATACATCTGATCCTGTTAGATTTTATGATCATAAATCCTTGTATGCAAGAATATTTGATGAAATCGGGCCACGGATATCCGCAGTGGTCACACAATGGACTAATTCGAGTTTATTTGAATGAATGTTCGCAATGGGAACACAACAGCTCCTCAATTCAAGTTTAAATAATACCGGTCATTAAAACACTTGGAATTCGACCATCTTAAACTTGTCAATTACAACATTCAGGTGCAGTTTCTAAATCCTATTAGAAGAGTCTCAATTCCTTGTTATGGTGCAAGAAAACTTGGACAATACTCAGAATACAAAGATTATAGAAATATTATTGAAAAATAATCTTATTAATAATAGCATTATTTATCAATAATCAAAGTTACTCAGTTTTTAGAGCCGACGTGTTTCACAGGTTTCGGTGTTCTGTATTTAATGATTTGTTACCACTGATTTTCTTTTAATCTGAGTCTTGTGACTGAAACATTCCTGTAAACCAAATCAAACGTGTCCTTAGACTAATTATTTTTGGATCGATTGATATACTTTGGATGATCGTTTATATTTACTCCAACAAGACCAGAAAAGAAGATTGTTGTATTCAATTTGGCCTTTTCTATTGGTGAAAGCTAAAAGAAATTCCTCGGCAAGACTCTGCTGAAGTATTCAAAAATATATAACTTCTAATGTAAGTACTTTTATAACTTTTTTGTTCCATAGTAAAAAAAAAGCACAAGTTATAGTACTTATTTTTTGATGTAACTTTATACTTTGCAAATAGCAACATAAAAAAATTACATTTGTAAGAATAAATGCTATATTGACTAAATGGGAGCTGAGAAACTTTCAAGAACTGTCACTGTAAAAATCTATCATTATCGAGGTATTTCATTTTAAAATTGGGGTACTTAGATAATCAATGATTCGCTTTAACTTGGATTGTTTTGTTTTAAGAAATAAAATCAATGATTTTATAAGTTTTCAACCACGTCAAATTATTATTCATTTGATTCGCACCAGGGATAGGTGCAATAAGAATGAAATATTTTGTCTCTACACTGCAAATTCTTATTTCTTTTATCAGTTTCTTGTAAATCTTATATTTTGCTGCATGAGTAATTAATAATTAAAGCAATGCCAAATAAATAGTTTGTAAAATGATAGTTAGAACTTATTTCAATGTCGTATTCAGTTGCCTGCCTCTTATTATTTAATGATTTCATCAGCAATTCAGAAGCGTCTTTTTAAACGTCTAACAAACTGAAAAACACTCTTTCAAATCGGAGTGAATCCTAAGTTCAAAACGTTTTTAGCAACTCTCCATTTGCTTCGAATTAACGATCAGCCTTCCAAAAATCTATCTGAAAGCAGAGAAAAAGAGAAGGCCCAAATAAAAGTCCCAACTCATTTTCTTTTGCCGATGAATACAGCAAAGACCGTCTAAGCATACATCCATCTGTACACATATATTATCGCTTACTCTCTGAGGAAAAGAAAAAAAAAGGGTGCGGGGGTGGGGGTGAAAGATTTCATGGGAAATAAGGAAACATTATTTGCAATTCAGTCGAGGAGCGCACACAGTCCACCACCAACAAGAAAGGAGAACTGCGCTTGTCAAATCAAATTCTGAGCTCGCTGCCTGTAATGAAGGTTGAAAAGCAAAGGAACGAACGCCAAGAGAAAAAGATTTCCTAACGAGCAATAGCTTGTTACTTTTTCCTGACTGTGGCTGCTATGGAACGATTTCACTTTTTATTATTTCTGCCAGCCTCAATCAATACCAGTTGACGATGAAGGGGGTCTTCGGATGTGGGTGGGGTAACGGTTGAAGCGTCGATTTGTAACGTGCCGCTGCCTGGACCTGACGCGCTATTTTTTAGAACGCTTATTTTTCAAAAAAAAAAAAAATTGACTTCAATTGGAGGGAAGTTATGGAAAATCTTTTAGAGTTATTTGGTGATACTTTTTGGTGAGTGAGTGGAAGGGGATAAATAAATTTTTACTAAATCAATGTCAACTGTTCAATCCGAGAAATGAACCATAATAAAATATCGATTTCATTAAGTGTTTTGAAATTCAATCAAGTTCAAATTATATTTTGGGCATTTTTGAGTGGCATATTTTAGTAGTAAAAATAAAATAAAATTTCTATGGATAAATCAAAATTTGGTTTCATTATATATGAATATAAACATAACTCAAATGACAAAGGTATCAGAAGTTCGAAAAACTTGTCTTCAAATCGGATTGTAAAATAAAAAAAAGTTAACTTTTTTGGTGATATTTTTAAAAAAATGCATCAGATGCAAGATGCAAAATGTAATCATCAATTAAATCTAGCGATTAACAAAATAAGCAGTTACCGATCAACAAAGCACAAACCAAACAATAAGAAGTCAAACCATACCATAAGCAGAAAGTATTCGTAGAACTAAAACAAAAGCCTCGTACCTTAACAATAATAACAATTCAAAATATATTGAGACTTTTTTCTGACATTATTCAGGGAAATTAACAGGCACGATTTGTAATCAACGAGTATAAGATGTATAATCCAATTCCATGTTTTTTTTTCTATTATTAAATACTTATTAGCTGTAAAAGAGTATTTTAACAGTATTGCTCCAGCTGTTCAAAATGCTTCTTTTGCCGCTGACAGTAAAAAATAATTATAAATTTAAAAGAAAATATTTTAAATAGGCTTGCTGTCAATTAAGTGAAATAGTTATTGTGCTAAGCTTGTTATTAATCCGCATTCATAAAATTTGTACGTGCGTAATATACAAAAAAAATCTGAAAATCTTTAATTATCATAAAGGTACTTTTAAATCAAGATGATTTTTGATAATAAATCTAATTAACAACATCAATTTTTACTGACTTTAAAAGAAATAGCAAATAGGGGGGAAAGGATAATTATTCCTTTTGCAAGCTGTCTCCTATTCGTATACTCGTCCATTCAAAACCGATTCTTTGTCTTTCACTAATAATATCTTTCAGAAAGATATAAAGTCACACCACTTTAATTGGAGAAACTGTAATTATCCTCATTCCAAACGTGAACCACTCCTTTAATCTAGAGGAAACATGCGCTACTTGCTGTCGCAGTTTTGACAGAGAAAATGAACACCATCTAAACAAGACGCTGCTGTGCTAACTGTAGAGCAGATTTAATGAGTCCTGCCCCGAACATTCTAAAAGAAAATGAAACCACGAATCATCTTTGTAAGTCTATTGAAGAAACGAGACACGAAGGTATTATGTTTTTCAACCCGTCTGCTTTGTCGCAGGCGAGACTTCCTGGCTTTAAACTGCGCTGCATCGTCGCTACCCGTGCGCAGAACACAGATTCACAGGCGCTGTCTCGCCACGGCTTAGGCTAATACTAAAAGGGGTATTTGAATATAAAAGCTAGAGAGATTTTAAAATTTGCTTTTTTTTTTCCTGTCCAGAAACTGCTAACAACTGAATAAAAAATAAATTCATCAATGCGAGACATTAAAAGGGCATTTCTTATCTGTTTGAACTGATGTGGAATGATCTTTAAAAAATGTATTGTTTTAAATCCATTTCAAATTTAATTATTTATGAAGAGTTATTTTTATTCAATTTAAAGTCGCACAATTTTAAAAATATGAAAATTGAAATTTCTGAAACTTTTTTAATTATTTTAACGAGCCAATTAAAAAAACCTTAATACATGTGTTGGCAAGTATATTTGGAAATAATGTAAGAACTTTGATCTCCTGAACATCGAAATATTCAATAAATAATTTCTCTCATAATTGGCTATTTACAGATCGGCTATTGGATACTTTTAACTGGGGATTATCAAAATCAAACATATTTCTTAAGTATATACCATGTCATCTAAATCTAAAATTTAATATTATATATATTCAGTCTTCATTTGTTGTTGTTATTGTAAACAATCAGTATAAGATTTTTTCAAATAGTGAATTATCGAACCATACATTTCCGGAATAAAATATCAACTTTAATTTACATAAAAACTGTACAGCTAAATTAATCCTTCAAGTTCAAAACTGAGTAGTTCCATATTTAAAGATTTAATATCGTTTAAAAGGAATTCTTTTGTACTAGATTTGGAAATCCCTTTCTTTTGACGTAAAGGAGTAAAATTAAGAAAAATGTTTTGAGTATTATTTAAAAGTATTTTATAGAAAAATGCTACAGATTCTATAGTATTCACAAAAAATAAAGTTTTTTATAAATATATTGTTGAAATGTAGAAAATCACTTCATATAATTTTTATTAGTAATCTAAATTTATATATTTTCTATTCACATGATAATATTTATTACATATTACGACATGCATGACTAAAATTCGATTATATGCTTTATATGCTTCTTGGGTAATAAGTGCTCAATAAGAAAAAAAATAATGTTTTTCCTAAAAAAACTTTGAAATATAAGATTGTTTAGCAATCATTTTCATACTTTAAAATTTTAAAAAGTACATTTTCTGAGATAACAATGTTATTTCTGTAAATTCTCTAATTTCAATAAGTTTTTAATAATATTTTACAGAAATAATTTTCCTTGCTTAGTAAATAGATTTATAGTGAAATTAAAATTAATTGTATATATATTTTAAAATTAAATATTGATGCATAATTTTGTGAGCACACCACCTTTGTTACATAATTAGCAATGACTCTTGAGAAAAAAAAAGACGTATGATGCTAAAAGTTTCATCATGCCATGAAGTTTCAAGTAAAAAGTTCGAACCACTTTAATTTTTTATATATATTATAACTTATATCACGTATAAAATAATTACAAAACATAAACATCCACATTCAAATCCCTTTGAATAATTATACGAAAAATACGCATCCATTGAATATGAATGTAATACTTCCCAAATGGTATCATAACTATGCAGCCCCCATTAAGGACAATCGTTTAAAATTAAGAGTAGAATTATTTTAATTAATTATAAAACTATGAGTAATAAATTTAAAAAAATAACAACTTTGAATTCCCAGATTATTTTTGCTCGTTTGTATCAACACGAAGCGCCAAATGAAATTTCATGTCGATCCCCCGTGGCAGACGATCTCTGACTCCAACACAGCCGATATCGGTTAACATATTTTGAAGGACAATCGAAAAGGAGGGGGGGAGTATTGAAGGGAGGAGAATGGCGATATAAGCAACCGTCTCCTTTTGGGAGAAAGAAAATTTTTAATTGGAATATTTATGCAACTCGTGCAAGTAAAGGATTTTTTGAAAGCAAGAGGGTGGGTGGAGGAACGATAAAGCATAATCGCCTGATAAAAATCAATTGATGCCATGCCTTCATCCCTCAGCATTTTTAATAGAAATATATTCTTCCTCGAAGCCACGGGTTGTTGTCTTTTAATTTCCAATGTCAGTTGCTCGCTATTTTTTTTTTAATATTGAGTTGTTTTTTTTATTGTTATTTCCCCATTTTAGATTAGGATTCGAATCTATGTTATTTTTTGTTCCACGCTTCCTCAGTCACCACCCCCTAAAACTCCACATAAATGTTTACAGTAATTATCTTTTAATGACAGAAAATTGATTTTGAAGGCACCATATTTGTGCGTTGGCAGATTAAAAGAGAGAAAGAGAGAATGTTCATCAGCATAGGTAAAACTAAAAATGTATTCAATTTTTTCCCCTTTTCTTACTAAATAAATAAACAAGTAATATGCCTTTGTGTAAGGTTTTTAGAGTTAACGACGAAAGATTTAATCGAAAATCAGCAGATATCGTTGGAATATCTGATGATTTTAAAAGATAATTAGTAATGCATCATGTAAGAAAATAATACATAATATCGTGATACTTTGTTTATTCAATATCCATTTACTAAAAAGCGGACGCTTTCGTTTTATCGATAGTTTGTTTTATGCTGTTAGAACAGGTATTTTGTAAATCACTCAAAAGTACACGAAGAAAATGTTCCGAAAATAATTATCTTCATAATGTTTTCCATGTTTAATCGAAGCAGATATTTGCTTTTTATTATGTAAAAGCGTATCATTTTTCGATTAATGTAACAGAATCACAATAGGATTTTTTTTCAAACCAATAACTTTCGTTTAAAAATCTGCTGTAAACTGAAACGCGATTATTCTGAAACATATTTACTTTTTTTTACTGTAATGAAATTTAGAAGAAAGCTCGACTCTTAAACTTTGTTTATTATACATTAACTAAACAACAAATATTTACATATATTTTTAAAATCGTAATTCAATAAGGAATATTTTATTAAATTACCTTACTAAAACCTAAAATAAAATTATTTTGAAATTATTATTTTTATTTTTATTAGTTTCTTTCTTGCTATTAGTTTCTAAAACAAAAGCAAACTACCTAGTATTTAAACCACGACTTTCTAAATTGTATCCCGACTCCAAACGATCCAAGGGAGTTGAGGTGGCCTGGTGGTAAGGTCTCTATTTCGAGACCCGATTCCATCGAAGATCCGCCTCGATCTGGTTCCAGCTAGATCCGTCGGGGCTAAACTCATCCTACTGATGTAGTGTGGAAGTGTGGAGAAGGGAGTTCCAGATTAGTTGTCGTCCTCGTCATCTCGGCTCAAAATAAAATCTATCTCAAAAGAGCCCTAGTATTACCTTAAAACGAGGCGTTAATATAACGAGAAATAAAATAAAAATCAAATATTCCAAACACTTACTTAAGAGTTACAGATTGTTAAGACAATTCACAAAGTTTATTGAAACCTTATTATTACCTTAAAATTAATGAGCAAAAAACGTTGTCGGAATTGCATTTTAACTTAGCAAATCAGCCTATTCAAATAAAATTATCGTTATTTATCCTTCATCAGTGCTTCGCGACAATACTTGATATTCTTATTTATAAGTATCTATACCTGGATCAGAGAAATGGTTTGATTACGAACTCGAGCTTCGAAACGGATGGTTTTAAATTCGAGATTTGATTCCGTGTGAGATCTACTGTCCTGGGGCACTTTACACTCCTTGGAGTCAAATGGTGTGCCAATCTAGAGAAGAGGGTTGCTATTTCACAGTTATTCTCCGTCGTCTGTTTGCTATTCAAAATGATGAGATCTGCTCGAACATACCACAAGAACGTGGCACTCATATAATTTCGAAACCGCCTGTTGTTTTAAAATTTGTCTATCATTCAAAATGCTGATATCTATTTTAACATAGGAACATAGCACTCGTATGATTAAAAAATTGTCTATTGTTCAGAAATCCGTCTATTATATAAAATGATGATATCTATTTGAGCATTAGAACGTAGCTCTTATATAATTTCAAAACGTATATTTATCTCTGAAATCCCCAAAGCAAGTGGTATGCGGAAAAGTCAAAAAGCGGTAATTTAGATATATTTTAATGTTAAAAAAACCAAGCCATCAATAAAAAAATCGATTAAAGATTTAAAATTGTATTGTGAATCCTGAAAATGTGGCAAAAATAGTACTGTATCCCAAAGAAATAAACAACCCTCCTACAAAATCACCAAAATTACCATTCTTGTAAAACTTAAATTCTAGATTAAAAAAAACTTGAAAAATCAATTTTGCTTTTAAATAAAATTATAACCAGCATGCAGTTTTCCACTGGGGAAATAGAATATGAGAGAATGAGGTACAAAAGGGAAAGAAAGGAGCAGGGGACCGAGGAAGAAAATGAAAAGCATCGTCTAATACTTCAAAATTATGCAGCGAACGCTATTAAAACTCGCATTCTGCTGTCCTTATTACCCCGGCATGTGCGTCTGGCAGGCAGGAGCAGCCAGCTTCTCCGGCGCACTCGTTATGAAAGTTAAAAGAAAACGGATTCCGGGAGCGAGGGGATAAAACTGCAGCAATACACGATCACGAAAATTGGGAATCAAAAGTTTTCGTGCCCTCCAAATGAAACAGATAGATGGAAGAGAGAGCTGAAAAAGCAGAAATGAAGACTTCAGAGACACATTGAAATCAAAAAACTAAGAGCGAAAAAGATTTGCGGCGATAAAGCAAAATACCGAATATGCCCGTAATGAAGGCGGCATTCGGAAGATTCCACCCGAAGATTTCGTCTCTATTGTCTCTTTTTGCGCACCAATTTATTGCGCCCTTAGGGGCGAGTTTAAAAATGTCATTCCTTCACACAGGGCTGTGAAGGAATTCCGGACGTCCCGATGCGTTAAGGGAGCTCATGATTTTAAATGTAAACCCAGCAAATTGCCCCACGGGTACTGCAGTACATTTGGTAAACAGTTGAAAGTGGGTAAAGGACAATAATAAAAATTAAAGGGAAACGTATTATTGAGGCTTGAATAGTTTATTTAACGAATTTTATTGATTGGCCCCGTTTGATGCTCGTAAGTTTCGTTTGATTCGGTATGAATGTTGTGGATGCAATAAAGGAATGCGAATCGTTATTAGCTTCTTATTTATGAAGGATAAATAGATGGAAATGTCAATAAAACCTATTTTTATTTCTAACATTGCGATGGTTTGGCCCTGAAAAGAAAATGATTCCAATCTTTCCATTTATGGAAAATTATCTCTTTTAATCAAAAAAATCAAACTAATATCTAAAGAAGCTGCCTTTCCAAAAAAATTATAGATTCAATCTTTACGATAGGCTTGTAAATAATTAAATTCCAAAATTCACTAACAAGGAATTGAAATCCACAAAAATTAAATTAAGAAAACGGTTTAATTAAACTATAGGATCAGCGAATTGAATAAAATTCCATTCACAAATTAAAGACATTTTTAATTAATTGAGCTGAAGGATTATGAATATTGCCTGAATTTACGTATGATTTAGAAGAAATTTAAGGTTTAAAAAGCTGGCAATTCATAAAATTAAAAAAGGCAATCTGTCTATACTGGTTGCCTTTTTATTTTACCTAATTTCATTAGTTTTTTTTTTACATTTCTTTTATAAAAACATTTAATTCTTATGTAAAATCATTTTAAAAGTGAATAAATGAATGATTGAAAATGGAGACTAAAGAATGCTCGTATAAAAATTGTGTTTATTAACGAGAATTAATCTTGAATTTCTAGAATTAATATTCCAGATATTTAAGATTTCATTTAGATAGGAAAAAATAGCCTTTTTTAATGCTTTATCATTTTTAAAATGATTCTTGGTTGAAAGGAAAATCTTCCACTAAGAGAGTGGGGTTTTATTTTCAATGTTTAGCAGATTTTTTTTATCGATAATGGAAGTATTGTTAATTTTGTGAATGGTACACAGTGAAACTATTGTAGATCATCATTAAGAAAAGGGGTTACTTCTCGACATTATTAAGTTTTGAGGAACAAGAAAAAAAGGGGGGACCATTTTGACTATAAAGGCTTACTAAATTTTTTTAGAAATGCTTATTGCTTTTTTTCCTTGCTCCGTCCCTTTTATTTATTTCGTTCGAAATTTGGGAGGTCACAAAACTAAATATTTAGCTACTAAGGGGAAAATATTTTAGGATGTTCTAATTTAGATATAAAGACCCAAAACCTGGTAATGGATTTACTGCATCAGTACGTCGTCTTCCCCCAGATTGTGATTTGTAAAAATCCTTGGTGATCCTCTGGCGAGGGGACAGTGGGGGAGAGTTTCTTCCTAATGGCAGCGTTCACCAAGAAAGTGTCTTCGCGGTGGTCAGTGACACTGCGGCCACCTTTAATGAAGCAGGCCTGACGAGGGCTGTCAAGGCAAAGTCCATTAGTTCTCATTTGCCAGCCAGGACGCTGTTACTTACGCCGTACCCAGTTCTGTCCCTCTGCGTCTATCGTATGCTTCCGTTTGTCTAGGAAATTAGGTGCCCACCGATGTATTTGCAACCGCCGTCCCCCAAGAGACTTCATTTCGCCCGCTGCATAGCGCCTAATACGCTTTAAGCAAAGCAACTTTCTTTTTCGTTATTATTTTGCCTCCCTTTCGCTCTTTCTTTTGATCCGTCTTGGCAATATCCTGTTCTTGACTCTACGGCTTCAGATCTTCGGGCTTCTTGTTTATCCAACGGGCCGGCGAGGGATTTGTTTTTTAAAATATATGTGCATCTGCACACAGAGCTCTGCAATTTAAATAGATCCAGTGACTTGCCCGGATTGTTATTTTGCATCTAATTAAAATATAAGGATGCTGCTTGTTCCAATCTCTTAACCGTTATCATTATTAGTCCCACTTGCATCAAATCGCTTCTATAAAATCTTTATCTTAAAAAAGCGACATTTTATTTTAAAAAAGCGACATAATACTCAAACTTTAATCATTTCGGGTATATTTAATTAAATATATAAGACAGCGCCTCCCCGAAGCGGAAATGTTCATCCGATTAGATGACATGGGAAGCAAATCAGTTAAAAGGCTAATCACCTTTGTTAAGAGAATTAAAAAAACATTGTGACTGTGTTCTTCGTACTGGTTTTGAAGATCTAAAATAGCAGCGCTAGTGCTAGCCCAATGATGCTATGGAGAACCAACTTCAAAGGGAGCGTTTGGAAACAAAACCATTTTCTGCATTACTTTATTACAAGATTCTATCGCAGCATTTTCAAAATTCATTTCCTTTTCAGTAATCTATTACATGCTAGATTATTTCTATTATTCAGTGCTGCATGGTATAGTACACATTTAAGTACAGGTGTCAATAAGGAACCCAAAATATTGATGTGTTTCTTAACCCATAATTGCGTTCGAAGTAAAAGATATTTCTCATAATTTTCTTTGATAAGTTTGTTGCTCAAAGAAGTCATTATGATAAAAAAAACCCTTCAAACTCAAAAATTACATTTTTCGTGATCCTCTTTTTTGTAAGAGTTCTTTCACTATTTAAAAAATAATAAATTGTAGATTGATTAAACTGAATCACGAAAAATAAGTAATAATGATATTAACTTATAACAAGTAAATTACTCTTGCCAGTACTAAATGCCGAATACTAGTAACGGCAGAAATTTCAAATGAAACTCATATAAATTGAAAGAAATATAAACTATTAAAAAATAGAGTTACACTTCTAAAAAAATGCTAACAGCACTTCTCGATTTTTAAAGTATAAAGTTTTAGAATAAAATAGGAATATAGTAAATTGCCCCCCCCCCCCAAAAAAATTGTGCGTTAACTGACTTGTTAGATAAAATCAACAAAATCGTAAATGTAAATTTATAAATATATCACACAATTTAAAAATTTTATATCCCCATGAGGGAAACGATAAAAAGATTGAAAATAAATATTAAATATGAATCAACTTTTTTATTTTCAAATGTTTTAAATATTGCGCCTAAATCTGTTTTAGAAATACCTTAAATTAAAATATGCGGCAAATAAGATGTTTCTGTTCTATTTTAGGGGGATTATAAACAGCTAAGGTTTCATTTATTTACACAAATGCATTTTCCATAATAGGAATGAAAATAGCACATTAATTTTTTTTTCGTTTTAATAATCTTGTTAATTTAAAAAATGCTTCTTTAAAGCTAACAATGTATTGCAACAGGAGATAAGAGCAATCAAGAAAATTTTTACAGACTTAATGAAACTGTTTACATCGTAAATATTAATGACGTTATCTTGTGGCTTAATGAATAGAACTAGCCGACAGCATTTTTCCAGGGCCTAAGAGTGGCATCCAACTTCATTGTCTGTGACCCGTAAGAGGCTATAATCTAAGCTGAATGAAAAAATGCGTGAAAGCATCATCTCTCCTTCTACCCATCTAAATTAAAATTAAACTTTCAAGATGTTCATCTCGGTCTAAATTGTGTCTTTAGAAAGTTTATGGGTCATTAAAAAAGCAGTATATGCTGCGACTGCTTTCTGCTTATTAATTCGTCTTCGGCTGCGTGATTAACAAAATAAAACCATTTGCCTTCAATTTCTTTCTTTTTTTTAAGAGGAAGGAGCCGCTGGAAATGAATTTTTCTTGTTGACTAATAAAAAATTAAAAGCTACTCTTTAAATATCAGTTTAAATTTTTAGAAAGGATTTAATTTTCGAAAGTTCCATATTTCTACTTTCCATTATATTTGCTATTAAATGTGCTATTTATGCCATTTTGTTACGCTCTGTTATTGAGATGCAATATAACTTGCTTTATTAGCGTATTTTCTATAATCGCACGCATTCTTCTGTCAAATTATGAAAACTTATTTTGCTTAAAGCTTTGATTAAAAACAATTGCACATGATAGTGGTTGAATAAGGTTACATAAGTGCGCAGTCGCATAGGCCATCCGATGCATAATTGTTCACCAAATACAAAAACTTACTTATTTCTCCGAAGTATATATATGATTGTTTTAAGTTTAATTGCCCCGTTTAATTAATTTGCATCTTCTTCCCATTGCGGGAATTTTTAACAATTAAAAAAATATAAATTGGCAGAACATCAAAAGGATGCACCGTCTTAAATGGTTAGTGAGGCTCACCATTAGAAGTGCAAAAGGTAAATTTCAAAGTCAAAAATCATAGGTCATCTGAGCAAGTATCTCAGATCTGCTATTATATGAATTTTCCTAAACAATAAATGGCTCATAGAATGTCATCTAATTAGAAGGCTAAATAAATTCGCAAGCCTTAAATTAAATATTTACCAGTCACCTAATAGACTAATTTATATTTTAAAACTCAAATTATAACTTAAAATTCTCCAAATATTTGCTTTGTACATAAATATGCATATTATGTTAAAAGTGATTACATACAAATTACCGGTGATTTTTCACAGTCACCACTAAACTGATTGGTGATTAAGAATAATCGCCATTGGTAACTAAGAATAATCAATGGAATTCATACATAATCACGTTTATTGCATTTAGAGTAAAATATGCACAGTAGAACTTGATATTCTCTTTACTTTGTTTCTATACGGTCGAGTTCCCCCGAACACAATGCAGCCATAAATGGTCCGCCACGGTCAAACCCTTTTAAGTCTGCGCTTGTCAATTATGATACATTTATCGCACCAGTCTTCGAAGCCTATACTTTTTGCAATAAAAACTCTATATTTTTCTTGACAATAAGGAAAGAATCGACTGACGAAGGCATATTGCTCGTTCTTGAAGGCGAACTCTTCCTCTTCTTATATAAATTAGAATTTAATGGTTCGTTTGGAGCCATTAACCCTACAGGGCCTCGTATTAAATGAATAACTGAAGTCTCCCATAGGCAGTGATCTTTGACACCCAGATCCGCAATCGTCGACTCTCTGTCACTTCCCTATAAACAGACACAGACTGGATCTCCTCCTACCAATACCAATTTGTTTTCTACGACGATTAAGGGTCAATAAACCTAAAACGTGAATGGGTGCGCACCTTTACTGCTCATGTGATGTCACTGTCTGCAAGTGCAGCTTATGAGCATTGAGGATTTATAATGGAATATTTGCATTTTTAGAAAGCACTGATGATAATGCTGAAAACATTCCATAATAAGTTTTTTTTTGCGTTTTTTCTAGTTTTAAATGTGAAGGCTTCAAGATTTAAGAGCATTCGTGCATGCACAAAGAAATGTGACAGTCTCTGAACCTCTAACACATTTTTCAGCAAAATAAGACAGAAAATTTTGATGTGCAGAACTTATTTGAATCCAGCAACTGAAAAATAGCATAAAATTGAAAATTGTAGTTTGTTTTTAAAGATAAATGTAAAACCGGACTAATAAATGCAGAATTCAAAATTTTATGCATAAGTTTTTCAAATTAGGAAGGGTGAAATTTTATTGATCTTTTAAACATTTAAAATAATGTTTTAAAAAGTGTATGTATTACTTCAAACAGTAACACAAAAATCTTTCTTCGATTTTCTTTCCGTTAATGAACTTAATTGGTCAGCAAATAAACGATGTTTTAAAAAAATTTAGCTTATTATTTATCATTATTTTTTTAAATAATTAAAAATGTTTCAACAAATATTACCAGGAAAAGGATATTTTAAAATTAAGACTATATCTTTTAAAATTTGCTATCAGTTAAAGAAAAGTCAACTGTCTCAATTCATCAGTTGAACTTTCATGTTTCCTTCGATGCGAAGATAGGAAATAATAAAGATGTACGTTAGATATTACAGTAAACTCAATGAAAAAATGGAATTTCAGGGAGTAAATAAGTACCCCTCCCCTATAAAATGACACTAACTAATAGTTTACAAACGCAAAACTGGTGGAAAAGAATGAAATCATTATATTTGTAATAAGAGAATTGATTTCTACATTGCATTTGGAATATTCTGTAATATGGAATGAATTATTTATTCGATACTTTACGATATGAATTATTTATTCGATTTAACTTTGCCTGCAGAGGAAGGCAGATCAAAGAAATATTTCCAAACTGTGCTGTCTACTACGAATTCCATAGAATTAGCTCAATAGAGACTTCGATTAAATGAATCTTCTATTTCGAATGTCAATATATCGATTATGTCTTTTCTAATTGCCTGGTCACTCAAATGCCTAACAATTTTCAAAATAGATGTTCTCTAAATTAAAAAAAGCAGCAATTGATTGTCATTTCATTGAGTTTCAAGTATAATCACACTTTAATTTCCCGCATCATTTTCTGCTTCAATATAATGTAAATGGGTTTAGTTCCCAGATGCTATTCTAAGAGTTATATGAATTTTCCGGTCATTAATTAAATTTTATAGTTAAATGATTGACTATTCTTTCTCCGTCCCGGTGTCTTGAATAGACTCTAACGGCAGATTTTGAAATTTCACTTATCTGTGATCTTAGAATAAACCCTCATAACAGAACTGATATTAAGATTTTTAAAAAATATTTTAAATTTTTTCCCAATGAAAATTGCCTTAGTCTTCTTTTATGAAAAGTTAATTTTTCCTTGGCTGTCAGAATTTTGAAAGAAAAAAAAAGTAGATGTAAACCATGTAATATCGTTCCGTTATGTGAAAGGCCTTTATAAAGAAATAAATTAAATTTTCATTATCCACAAAAACTAATTTTTACCTTGAAAATAAAAAAAGAATTCACGTTATCTCTTTTTTTTAAATATACCTGCTCTCTCTTCCATTCTATTTTCTCTTTCTATATTCCAGAGTGTCAAATATCCATGTAAATTAGAATTCTAGATCAATTGTAAAATGGCAAAACAATATCAAACGTTTTCGGGGATTTTTTTCCCCTTACGGATAGATTTCGAAATTCGATACAATTCCAGGTCTAAATATTCCATTCCAAATGAGAATGACACGTATTGGTGTCTAATACCATACAGCTTGATACGCTGCCCTTTGGTTTTTAAAAGTAATTTTCCTTCAAAATCCATGCAAATAAGAATGTTAAGTGAATTGAAATTTATAAAGACGAAACAATATTAAACGCTTTCTATGATTTTTTACCCTCCATGAATAGTTCTATATTGAGGATGTAATTCTAGAACTCAATATTCTATACCGAAATTAATATATTCTTATACTGGTGTAAAATAACTACAACTTGTGCCACTTGAATAATACGTTCCACTTTAGTATTTAAAAGTAACTTTCTTAAAAATCGATACACATAAGAGTGCTAAATGAACTGAAATTTTTAAAAGATCATTGAATATTTTCAGGGATTTTTTCCCTCTATGAATAAAGTTGGCTTGTCCATGCAATTCTAGAACACATTTCTTTGATAAATTTCAGCTATCGATTAGATAAATCTCCATCTATCAACCGATGCTTGGAAGAAATCCCACCCCCAAAACACCAGTTAATCGCCCTGTTTTCGTGAACGAAGTCATTTCGGCTTGCACACTCGTGAGCCTTCCGGAACAAGTACTTGATACAGCAAGAGTTGCCGCAGCCACCCAACTCTCCGGTGTCTTCTCTCCCGGTGAAAATGGGCAATGAGCCGTGGCACGAGCTGTAAATACCAGTGTCCGAACGCTTCGAAACCATTAAAGAATTGTTAAATTTGCACTTAAACTTTCATATGGAGAAGCCGAAAGTGAACTCTGATCATTTTGATGACTCTATTTTGTAATGGATACTCTTTTATTTATTTGTTACATTAATGATGTTAATGGTTTTTGAAAGTGTTCTTGATGAGTTTGGGGACTGTTAAAAGTGAATTGGTGTAGTTAAAAAAATACTCAATGATTCTTCTTTTTTAGAAGAGGTATTGAACCAAGTATCTGCCCTTTTATTTTCCAAGGTTATTCTTAATCATTTCGCCAACAGAATTCAAGAAACATAGGCCCTCTATGACAACGTGGATGGTAGTATGATAGATAAGGCCTCGCTCTTGGTTTAAGACTAGATAAGATATACTAGCGTACAAAACGAGTGGTTTAGCGGCTTAGGACATAGCCAAATGAAATTCTAGCCATTCTGAAAAGAATTTAACGATGGTACCTGAAGATGTTATTAACAACATCATAAATTAATAACTTGATCATGATTCATAATAAAACGTGGCTTAGTTCATTCATTAACCAAACTTGTATCACGATCTATGCAGTCTCGAAACCAAAGGAATACAAATCCCTGTAGATTTAAGAATAATTGTTTAAAAGTATGTTCTGTATCCTAAACAGTTTGAATTGAGTATTTTTAATTAAATAACGATGAAAGGAAACCTTAACTTTCAAATAATATTTAGATTTGGTCCGTTTGTACAAATTATCATACATGAATTATGGAGTAATGCTTTACAACTGAATTATTAGAACACTTATCTCCAAGCTTTCAATTACTTTTAAAATTATAAACTAAAAAAAAACAATCTTTATAAACTGATAATTCAAAAAAAAAAATTGAAAAGATGAATGTTAGAAAATATATATCTGACTAAAAAATACCGTAGAAAATAATAAAAAAACTGAGATGAAACATAAATTATTAGATTCAAACCCGAAAATAAAAATCAATGATTAAATTTTCTCATGTCATATTTTAAAAATTTCTATATTTCGAAAATAATTATCCAGAATCATTACAATTTTAATAAAACTATGCACAATTTGTAAAATGAAGAAATCTAGGAAAATGGCCAAATGGCCATTGGAGTCCTCACCTAAAGATATCTTATATGACATGATGATGACCGATAGGGTCATTTTTAAGACTGACCTCCCAAATGTAAAAAATAATTCGACAAATTTGTAAAAAAAATTGAAGTTGGAAACAAAGCATTTCCTTATTTGCCATAGTGAATGTGGAATCTTTATTGCCAAGTAAGTGTTCCACACCTGCTTCTAAGTGTGAGTATCGAGCAGTTAATTTCAAATTTACACATTTTTTATACGATCGCACCTTCGTAGGAATAACCCATTCTAAAAGTACCTGCCCCAGTTATCTCAAACTAATAACCGAACGAGTTCAAACACTCCTTAGGGTGTTACAGCAGCCATTAAATTGCTCCTCCCTAATAAATCTCAGCAGCAAAAAAGCAATTTACTGAAGCTCCCCGAATTATTAAACCCCGTCTGCTTTTACCCCGACACCCCTAAAGAAGGAGAGAGAGAGAAAAAAAAATTTAACTGAACTAATTTATCTAGCGTCGTTAATATTTAAAATACTTGCATTTAGTACCATGCTCAGCGTCATTAAAAAAATTCGTCAAGAAGGACGGTGCGAAAAAAAAATGGTTGATACCGGAACAGTGGGAGAGTTTAACCGTTAATGTTCGTAATTTGGTTGCTTAATTTGTTGGGTAAAACTGAAAAGGGTGCCGGTGAGAGTATGGTGTTGGTCTACGGGTCTGTGCTTCAGATAATGACGGTTAACTGCGGGTTCCTATGTCGAATGATGGGTTCGCGGCTGTCTCATGTCCAATTCATCACCTCCTGCCTTCATTTGGTAAAGTGTTAAGACTGATTTCGGGCCCGCTGCTAATTACGAGGGGGTTGGGGTGGTGCGGCAATCAAATATTGCTACAACTTTTACCAGCCCCACGTTCAGCTATGTTGTTCTTGGGCTTTATTTTTTACGTTCCATGACATTCCACTAATGGGTTGGTTGGCGAAGCTGCAGTGTTTAAAGCAGCCATTTGGGATAGAGTTGGATATGGTGTATAAATGCCAATAAGATTCTCTGAAGCGAAAGGGGTTGTGGGTATTATCTACTAGATTGACTTTATGCTGGTGATTTTATGGATATCAAGAGAAATGGATGGATATTTTTTTCTGGAATATTTTCTTTTCAATTTCCGATGTCGTACACATGAAAGTTGATTAGCATGTGACCTTGACATTCTAACTATAAAGTAAATTAAAAAATTATAATGGAAATGAGTTTAAGGTTTCTTTTTGTTCTTAAAAAAATAGTATTGAAAACATTAAAATAATTCTACCACGGTTGACCAAGTTTCCGAACCATTCTTCTGACATAGAAAATCTATTGTAGTAGTAACAAAGTAATTATTGGTGGAAATCTTAATAGTAAAATTCGTTTTAGTTTCTTGCTTGTAAAAGTTAGTCATATGTGAAATTTGAATTGCATTTAAAAAAGGTTTTTTCCTTGACTATTAAACTATAATGATTTCCCCAAAATCGGTAAATGCTATAAATAAATCATATTTATTTGTGAAAAATTAATAAAAGAAAAAAAGTGACAAAAGAAAAAAAATTCTAAATAAATTGTCATATTATTGAAAATAAAATTATAATAAAGGTCAAATTCATTTTGAATGAACTTCAATTTTTATATCACTACTTGTTTTTATGTTTTATAATTGATTTGATTTGATTTATTTACATGTTTATTAACTGAGAGGCGTTTCTAAAAAGTTTTAGTTATTTTGTATTTTATTTTTTATATTCATCTTGGTTAATTGTACTTTACCAAATACAACGTTTTATGGAATTTGTTTTACTGGTTTAAAGAAATTTTTGATAGAACGATTAAAATTAATATACATCTTAATTATGGAAAAAACTGTTTTAAAAAGGACCTATTTTGACTTTTAAAAGATTCTTAAAAACATAATTTTTGAATTCTAACATTTATGTCGGAGATTTATCTGCACTATTAATTTGAATTAGATATTAAAAATAATAAATAATGCTGACTTTAAAATACTTCTCAGTTGTTTTTCTTATCATACAAAAATAATTGTTTTGGTTGTTAATATGCTGATTCTAAAAAAGATTCGATGTTATTAATGTATAGGTAATAATAATTTTAAACGGATGGTAAGCAGAATGTTGTATATTACAAACAAAATTAATTCCCGATTGAAATGTTTTGATTATAAATGAAAATGTTCTAACAAAGCGAATTATTTGTTTTTAAAATAAGCTCAATTTCTTTCAAAAAACATAAATTTAATTTTTAATGCAAATAATGTAAACATTCCACAGTTTTCCTCAACAGATGGCGTGACGCGACGCGTTTAAAAATTGGTTCGTCTAGCTTGCTTAATGAAAGCGCATCGTGACGAAGATGTCTTTTCATTTATAACAAAAATAAAAAAGAATTGAAGCTTGAAGTAAAAGTTGAGGGAGGGTTCATTACAAATACACTAAATAAAATAATTAAAAAGGGATATTAAATCTTAGACTGAGTGATAAATATTATATATATATATTTAGCAACTTTTCATCTTTAGAAATCTTTATTTGTCGAAAAAATTCAGCTTGTAAAAAATTCAATCTTTAGATTTTTCTTAAGCATATGAATATCTAATTACTATACTAAAACAGAGATTAATTCATTTCAATCATGTTATATTTTTTAAGACAAGCGTCAAGCATATGCTAAAATTTATTTTCTAATTTTTCCTAAAAAGAAAATAAGTACATGAAAGATTTTTTTAAAAAAATGTCCCATTTAACACCTATATCGAACACGCATATAGATATTTCACTAAAGACTCTGCAAATATATTAGGTTATGATTTCAAATTTTATTTTTTATCTACTTTATATTATGTTCTATCGCATTATGTTCTATTTATTTATTTTATCCTTTCTTTCTATTCATGTTTTAAATTTTTTAGTAATTTTTTATTTTATTATTTGCATTTTTTAATTATAATTTTTGAAATAACTTTTGTAATATATTTTTGGTAAGTTTTGAATTGAAATGTAGGTATTAACTACGAATAAATAGCAAAATACGAAAATCGATAAAAGAAGGAAATTTAATTAACAACGAAGGAAGAAATAAATTTTCAGGTAATATATGCATAAAATATTATTTTTATTTAAATTATTTAAGTAATAATCTTTTATTACTTTATTAATTTATTATATTTCCTTGAACTTTGGAAAATATAAATCTTTATCTTCTTTCATCTAAATGAAATCAAAGTTTAATTTTTACAACTTTTGTTTCTCCTTTGTTCAATTAGCAATCCTTTATTTGTTTCATGTTGGTAATTAATAAGTTTCGTAGATTACAAGACTTTTGGAGCAGAAAGAAAAAATAAAATTGCAAAAATGTGTCTCAGAAATATTGAAACGCTAGGGTCTAGAATGGGGGGGGGGGGGGGTATTCCGATGGAAAGCAGCAGATTAGCAAAATATATCCAAAGAGCTGTATTGGGGCGTTTAATAGCTTTTAGCAATGCAAAATAAGGGATTCCTATTTTATTTTCATCACCAGCATCCAAAATTAATTATTTTTTTATTGATTTTCATTTAATCTTCATGTTTTCAGCTTTCAGGAGCTAATGTTGACAAATTAAAATAATAAAATATTAATCTGCGAACCATTTTCAAGAAAGCTAATTTCAGTATATCTTATGTGAAACACACAAAATAAAAATTAAAAAACAATTTTAAACTGTTATAATAAAAAGGTCGATGCTTATTTTGTGCAATCTAAATGCTATTAAATTAAAGAATTTCAACTTTTTTTAAAAAAATTTAGAACAATGTAGTATAATGTTAATAAAAGCTAATTAAGAATGATTCGAGTAGCATATCAAATTTACTTGATTTAAATTTAAATAAATTCGTGTACGAGCCTTTTTTAATTTAATAAGGGTAGAAAAGTAACATATTTTGGAAAGGTCATATGTAAATTATCGACCAAAACATCTATATAATTCAAATTGTAAAACTTTCTGAAATAAGAATAAAGTGATTTCTCATTACTTAATAATCGCTACTATCTGATTTTAATAATTTGCTACATATATTTCTTGCTTTAAGAAAGCTTTTTTTTAACATAAAATTAATCCGTCTATTAACAATCTAAGCAAAAAGGGGGAAAGAGAACACGTTTTTTCTCAAAGTTGTAGGATTCTCATTTTATTTTAGATTATCAAATTTATAAATTTTGCAATAATGCCAGTAAACCATCTATACGAAGTGCCTCTATCTTCAAAATGTAAAGAATTTATTATCTATCTGATATTCTTTCCTCATTTCAATACGATGTCATAAATAAAAATCATGCAATGAGTAATGTATCTTTCCAATAATTCCCTGTAAAAATTACGTGAATAATATATTTTTTCAATAAATGATTATTCTAATATTTTTCCCGCAACTTACACAATTGCCTAATATAATATATATTCAATAATATATATTTAATTCTCTAATATATATTCAATTCGAAATATAAATTTCATAATTCTCTGAGATCATTTATAACATATAATTCAAAGCGAGTTCCCACTTTATTTTACAAAAACGTGCACACTTACAACAAAAAGCGAATAACATTCAGAAATCCAGTACTTCCTTTTATCGCCATAACCACTCGATAAAAACCATTTCTCTAGATTCTATCAATAAATCCCAACGCATTCTCCGGCATCATTCCAAATCCACCCCATGTGTCACCGCTATTCAAATTTTTAAGTTCTCATCGTGGATACCATCCCAGGGTCACACAGTAATGAATTCCGTGGCACTTGGAAGAGCACCATCTGCGAGCATCAGGGGAGGGGGGCAGCAGGAGCAGCAGCATTAAAAAAAAATAGCCCTCCGTCTCTCAGGCATCCCCCCCCCTAAAAAAGATAAAAGGACGGAACCCCCGCTTCGCCGATCACCCATTGATCTAGGCTAATAACTCCCGATTTCCCTAATGGTATCTTCCTTCCTTCAATCTCTGGTTATGAAGAAAATCGATATTGTACACGCCAATCGATACTGATCATGATTCAGATGGGATTCAGCGGTCCTCTGAACCTTCTTAGAGAGGTAGGATACTTATGCTCTAGCTCGGGAACCCACCTTTTCTTCCTCTTGCACTCTGGAAAGAACAGAAGGGAAGACAAGATGGATTATAAGAAGAAATGAAGCAAGGGAAAAACATGGGGAAATAAATAAAGAAGGCAAGAGGGGAGAAGGAAAGGGCAAGACCCCTTTGGGACACTACCCCTAAGGGGAGTTACTCCCGGACCAGGTGGTGACTAGTACAATGTCCAGAAAGAGGGTGAGAAGAATCCTGATTTATTTTACAAG
>JAOUZG010045369.1:0-13007 GCA_026289955.1 Argiope argentata | reverse complement strand
GGAAAAATTTCAAAAATTAGATTACGATTGATTTACCACTTCTCGCTTAAGGGGGAAATCCCAGGTGCGGGGCAAGGCATTCCCCTAATCCAGTTTCTATTAAGTGTTTCTCAATTTGACTAAGTCTGCAAAACAGGTGGAACGCTGTGGCTTGGAGGGAAGGTCTCGGCTCTAAAGATTTTTAGATTCAAGACCCGATTCCGTCGTTAAGTCCGTCAAGGTCAAACGACCTCCCACCGGTGTGTTGTGGTGTGGCTAGGGCTGCGTCACCTCTGGTGTCGTCGTCGGTATCCGACCGTGGTTCATAATAACCAGTTCCATCCCAAATTAGCCCTAGTGTTGCGTTGCAACGGAACGTTAACGTAAATAAACTAAGCTGTAAAGCAAGTTTTGTTGCAACATTACATCTCTTGTAATGAAACAAACATTCCAGCTAAGATTAAACAATACTGTACCATTAAAAGAAAATTTTTCTTTTTAAATTTATAATATTATGCTAATATTTGAAAATATTTTTTTGCTTTGTTTTGAGACTTTTAAAACACGTTACATCACCAAGATTTGAAAGATTATCCGTCAAGATAAATTGATATAAATTGATTCATAATTGCAAAATGAATCGTTATATTGACAAAATATTCAATTTTAATTCGAAAAACAGAATTGACAATAGCTATTTTAATTTTAATAGGATTGCTACTGTCATTCAATCTGATCTTTTCAAAATCATTAAAAAAGAGCTAATTTTTACGTTTGATATGATTCTAATTCATCTAACATCATGATTACTTTCTATACGATCCATTATCACCAGTATGTGATAATTAAAATATAATCGTAACAAAATATCTTATATAAAGATTTTCTGTTGAGGAATTAAGGATCAATTTGAAATGAATATTGCGAGAATAAAACTTTAGTTAAAACTGACTCTTTAGAATCGAAAGTTCATTCAGTACCCTAATTAAATTAAACGTCATATAAGGAACTTTTGTTGTAACTTTATTGTCTATAATAGCGTAAAAAATGTTTTCTTTACATTAATGTTACAACTTTAGTTTTGATTTAAATTTATTGAATATTATGATTCTGTTCTAATATGATTCAGTACATGATATTCCAAATATTTTTTTAGGAATAAATAAGGATCTTCTGCGGATGAAATTAAAAAGCATTGTGAAGATCTCAATGGATGGATACTGTAATTGAAACTTACTGCCTACTTGTAAGAAATCATTTAGCTCTGTTTAGATATCAGATCTTAGATTGAGATGGAGCTTTTGCTTTATCTTCATTCTGTATAACAACGAAGAATCGCAGTGTAAGCGGATCTGGTGCACTCTAAATCCGTTGGGGCAAAATATCCTCCCACTGCTGTGGTGCAGAAGTTTGAAGAGGGAAGTAACAGCCCAGGTACCATCCTCGTTATCTGACCATGGCTCAAAATTACGAGGTCCTTCACAAAACAGCCCTAAAGTTCCTTTAAAATGGGACGTCAACATTATGACGCATACAAAATTAAAGTATTTATGAATCTGAAAATTATGTCTGCTTGTCAAAAAGCAAAGTGAGTAATTTCTTTATGCTAAATAAATTTTGGATGCACTTTCTATATTTATATTTTTATATGAAAGATATGCCATAGGTTTCATTTTAGAGTGTTACATTCTTGAAAACTCGATTGAAGTTTCTTTTGATTAATTTGACATAATCGAATCCTAAGTATAACAAGTGAAAGTATTTTCCCTTTAATTCTCTCATTGAATCCAAAATATGGCGAGTATTGTCCCCTCGAAATTCTCTTAAAATACAAAATAGAGCGTGTTTTATGTTCGTTTTTCTTACAGAAAAACGAACATAAAACACGCTCTGTTTCATTTAAAAAAAATATTTTGGAAGCTTCCTTGTTTTCTGATTTCTTGCACAATTTAGTATGAATGTACAATGATGATACCAATATTTATTTAGCCATATCAACTCTTATTTCTGTAAATTGATTCAATTTTTTGTAGTTATTATCCTGTCAGAATATGAGGTTGTTTTTAGGATGAGGTTTTTGGCGTCAACAAAAATACGTTGGCTAAAAATTAATTGTTTATTTTTCACGAGCATCTAAAAAAATTATCTTTTAATAACACGGTCCATTGCATTTACACATTAACTTATTAAAAATATAAGTTCATTATTACAGCAAATAAAACCTAGAAAAATGTCATTTGAGCATGTGATTATATGAAATGAAACAAAGAGGAAATGTGATATTTTTTAAACAATAAATGCGAAGCAAAGTTTTTTGGATCGTTTGCAATACTAAAGTTACTACTATTGTGCAGAAAAAATAAAAATATTCTTATCTATGTATACTGAAAAATGAAAGAAATGATCTACCTTTGTGTCATAGGAGCTCTCATTAAATTCAATGTTAATGGATAATTTTAAAAATTTCGAATTTTCAAATCCATACAAATTATGCGTTTCCGTAATCAGTTGAATACCCCACATTTAATTACACTAAAATTGCAAAATCATTTTTTTTTCAAGGTTCCAATGTTTTCACTTCTTTTAAAATCTAGTGTCGAGACTTTCAATGATAATCTTACTTTTACCCTCTACATATCGGGTAGTGGAAAATAAATACACAACGCGCGTACAATAATCTAAATGAAACTTTCGATATTCAGCATGGTATGTCATCCATTTCCAAATTCTCCCCCTCAAGCTCTCTTTCACCTAAATCAGCATCCCCTTTTTATTTCCTTCCCACATCTCTTCGGGAGTCATCATCGATCCATAGAAGGCACCTCTCCGTGCGATATAAAATACACCCTCCTTGTAACAGATGTGGAAAATGGTGCTGCTAATCGCATCACTTGAACTGTCAGCAGTTATGGCCCCTACTTGTTTGGGCTATGGACCAGAAACTGGTCTTGGAATTAGCGCCCGCTGCTCATTGGTCCGTTCGTGTGGCTTCTGTACTATTCACACCCCATTGGTCAATGAAGTGGTCCGGAGGGGGGATGGCAATGAAATTTAGGAGGACGGTGGCCGACTCGCCAATCTAGCAATCCTCAACATCAAAAGCGCACAGTTATATGATGACCTTCGGCCAGATTTCGGGGGTGACACGCAAACCCCGACGGACGAATGAGGATAATGAGACGGATGGATTTGTCGAATTTTTACCTTTTAGTAATTTCACTTCCTTTTTTCGGGTATCGATAAAAAGTCAAAAAATTTAAGAATATTAATTTTCCTTTCTTTCGGGTGTGGGGGGAGAATTGGCGATTTTCATAACATTATACATCATGCTTTCACGGAAACCTCAGATTGGAAAATAATTCCTATTTCTTTTCGCTGGTAATTTAATATTTTACCACAAAGCGTAGAAATGAATATTTTTTTTAAAAATATTTTAAATTAAATAGTTAGAATTTATTAAAACATTTTAAAATTTATTTTTCTATACTAAAAACATTCAAATAAATAGTGTTTGAAAAAAATTACACATATTAGTTCTTTAACAAAAAGAAAACATTTGAATTCTAGGTTTCCTTATAAAACTTTCAAATAGCATAACATAGAAAATGGAATAAAAATAAATGAGAAACGTTTGTAATTTAATAAGCTTCGAACAAGTGAAATATTTTTAATGTAAAACATTTCTTTTAATTAATATTGCTCATAATCTCTCTTAAATCAATAATTAATTCAAATAATTTGAAATACTATAAAAAACAAGTAAAAAAATTCAAAAATTAATAAAAAGTATATTTAGGTTTAAAACTTAACTCTACTATTAGTTAAGTTTTTGATTACACCACGTATCAAACTTAGTCTAGCACACGTTTTCTAAGGAAAATTTTCATGCTTGGAGAAATTCTGTAAATGCTCTGTAGCAGTAATCCATTACAAATCGAAAATCTTATGTGTATTCAATAAGTATGCAGAATAATCGTGAAAACAACGTGGATCTTTTTTATTTCAGTCTGAAAGGAAGGTAAAAATGACATATTGGGGGAAAATGTAAAGCCTGTTATTATTGTAATTTATTCACTTCAATTATCTATCCTTTAATATTTGTTTTTATTTTCAAATTGGAAAATTCTTAAAACGCCCTATTTTACAGTTAATGTAACTTATAAATGTGATTTGATTTGATTATTTTTCTAAATTTTTTATCAATAAATTCCATTTTTATCAGCATTTTATCAATCGAGCCAAAAGTTAAAACGAAAGTGCCGAAGTTTGTTATTTTTATGAAGAAAACTAATTAATTTATTTTAAAGCTTTTTTTACTTCAGGTTATATTAGGATGAATGTTATACTAGATAAAGCACGGTTATTCAAATAGGATTAGGATAGATGGAACTATTAATGAAAAGAGTTCTAAAAATTTGGAAAAAAATGGAGTACATACTTTGAAGTAGTTAAAAAATGTGAAACCCTCACCGAGCCAATGAAATGACCCCCCCCTGAAGCTTTGAGACATAATTTTCAATAAAGGTGCTGGCCCTGTACTCAAATTTTTATTTTCAGGGTCCCGAACATAAAGGTTCTGTGCTTCCACATATAGTTTTTTAAAAATACCAAAAAGTGCGTATTTAATATACCGGCGACTAATAGTTTTAAAATATTCCTTTTCAACGCAAATCCAGGATTCAATATTTAGTGATTTTTTCCCCCGATTAATCGCTTCCACGCGAGAAATAGAAAGCCAAATAAGTATTATGGACATCTTTCCTCAATCCAATGAAACCAAATTTCTAGAAAAATTTAATAATTGCAACTGTACTCTCAAGATTTCACAAAAATTTTCATTCAAATCATTGAGGCTTTGAATTATTGCTTTTTTATGCATGTGAAAGAACACACGGCAAATAGTCAATCCGTTGACACATTTGATTCGAATTTCGATTGGAATCTGCACTTTAGGTGGTGAAATTGCAAACTGAATTTTCATTTGGACAATAAGATAATAGACTATAAATTAAGAATGAAATCCAAATACCAAATCTCATATATTTAGCTTAAACCTTTTTGAATTGTCGTTTTCGCAGAGATTCCAAAAGCGTGCTTTTCGGACGCAATGAAATCTGCAATGAAGAAATTCATCAAAATCTTCAGTTTACCTTTTTTTATGCAATTATTTTAGAATGTAAAATCATAAGGAGTATTTAGAACGTAAAATCATAAGGAGATAGGGCAAACAGGTATTTAATCTTTTGTGTACCGATTTATTTGAAAGTGTTTTTGTTCTTGTTTGTTCGTTTTTTCCATTTGAAACTGACTTAACTTGCAGAATATTGTACATTGCTATTGATTTGTAAATCTGGCTTTCTAACGCTGGCACTTTAGTAGCAAAGAAACAATATTACAGACTCGTTCAACAAATCTGTAATATTGTTTACTTGCCACATTAGTGGATTAGGTTGTGTTACTAATGAAGAAATAAGGAAGGTTATAAATAAGATAACTATGAGCATGATTAATTTACTGTGTCCTAAACATTTCTTTAAAGATTTCTACTGGCGAAAACTTAGATATTAGGACATCATTATAATGTGCGCATGCACATTATTATGCATCATTATAATGTGAATCCAGAAGATTTCAACCCATATTCCACGTAGTCGATAACGATCCTTATATTTCACGCTGAATTTTTTTAATATTTGACTTCATTTTTTACATAGAGAACAGATATAAGAAAAGACAATTCTTTTACTTTTAGACAGTATGCAGTATTAACTATTATGCTCTGAAATCACAAAGGGGGGCATTCTATTGTTAAAGGAATCAGAATGTCTTATTCAAATATTTCTTGTAAGTTCTGTGCAATGGTTTGTATGCTCTAACTTACTTTCCCATGCAAATGTCCCAGAATGATATCCCATGTGACCTGGAAACTCTTTGATTTGAGAAAGGATACCATTCCACTCGAATTCTAAATTTATATAATAATGACTACAGACAAAGAATCTATTACTAAGATGTGTGATCTAACCCTAGATAAAATCAGTGATCCTCAAGAATTTTTAAACGCGTCATGAAGATTTAACAAAAAAAAACTATTAAAGAATTTCTGAATTTCTTATCTTCGATGTTGAAATTGGTGGCTGTAAATCATAAAAACCTTTTCTTTGAGTGATGTTAATTATTTATTATAATTACATTAAGATCCTCAGTTTATCTCACCGGTGATCAATATATGAAATAATACCTGAAGTTTCATTTTTACTGCTTAATTTCATGCATTCCTGCAAAAAATTGGTGTCATTTATTGATGTGGACTACAGAGCACATCTGCCCATTTTTAAGTGAATTTAAATCTATTTTTAGAAAATAATAGGAGAAATTTAATGAAAAGACAAAGTTTTGATACTACACACAAAAATAATTTAAGCATACTTCTTTGAAACGCAAAAGAAATAAATAGCAAAATGCCTTAATAGGGTAAAAAAAACCATCTTGAGGAAATCAGAGAGCGAAAAACATTTAGATCTACAATCTTTTCATAGAGATCCCATAACAAATAAACGAAAGAATAGTCAGGGATTTAAATTTAAAATTCCTATAAAAGCCGCGGGGAGGGAAAACTGCTAAGAGAAACTGTTTCTGGTTATTATTATTTTCTAAAATGTCTTGGGAAACTTGGTAATAAAATCCAAAGTCAAGCAACATCCGTCGTTTATCTCAATGAAAGAGTCAATTCCAAATTTAGGATTTAAAAGATCATTCAGTGTAGGTGTAGAATTAAGGAAGGATATCTGACAATAAAATGAAAAGGTTGTTGAAGGACGTAGAAAAAAACTGCAGTTGCATCAATTTTTTAAAAAATTTTTTAAATGATAATGGATGTTTCTCATCTTCTTTCCCTTCAACATAAATCATTATACTTTTCTTCATAATCAATATAGATACAATATATTTTTTGTCTCATATTAATATTTTGCCATTAAATCATCATATTTTGCTCTTATCGTGAAACATAGGCGGTATCTGTCTAAGCTCTAATTGCTCCGATTACGATTTTACGTTCGTGTAATGTTCTATTAATTCATAAACTATCATATGATGTATTGCTAATGGGACAGGCCAAAAGGGATAATTTGTCTTATCTTCCTATAAATTTTAAAGAGAGAAACAAGTTTCCATTTCTTTCTCGGAATCAACTATTTTAAAAGGTCATTTTGAAACTTCTACTCCGTGATAGAATTTTAAAATACATTGATACATCAGAAAATTTCCGCAATGCTTTCCTAATTTCCATCTTATTAGATGACATTTAACAGTGACCTCCCTCACACTAGCGATATTCAATTACACGTCCTCTAGTCATAAATAGCACCTTAAAATAGATTCAATATTTAAAACGCTTTTTTAGAATTTCACAAAAAATATAAATAATTTTTCTCCGATATCTAGTTAGATGGACCTAATTAGCTTTCACCTAGATATTATGCATATTATAAGGAATTCTATAAGTAGACATGATATCTAAAATTTCTATATTCTACTATATTTTTTAATTACATGCTTTTTTCCATTTTGATTCCTGTAAAGATCCATATTCTAATTGAAATTTGAACAATCTTTGCATAGAATTCCTTTTTAAATGTAAATAACTTTAGGATGTCAATTTAACTCTTTGAACCATTCAAGACGGTGCCACATTTTGACGATTTATTTAATTATTTTACAATTTTGATCATCGTTAAAAAATATTTACTCAATAGTAAAACGACATAGATTAATTTTTCGGTGGTAAATTCAACCTGAAAAATTAATCTATGTCGTTTTACTATTGAGTAAATATTTTTTAACGATGATCAAAATTGTAAAATAATTAAATAAATCGTCAAAATGTGGCACCGTCTTGAATGGTTCAAAGAGTTGAATTGACATCCTAAAGTTATTTACATTTAAAAAGGAATTCTATGCAAAGATTGTTCAAATTTCAATTAGAATATGGATCTTTACAGGAATCAAAATGGAAAAAAGCATGTAATTAAAAAATATAGTAGAATATAGAAATTTTAGATGTCATGTCTACTTATAGAATTCCTTATAATATGCATAATATCTAGGTGAAAGCTAATTAGGTCCATCTAACTAGATATCGGAGAAAAATCATTTATATTTTTTGTGAAATTCTAAAAAAGCGTTTTAAATATTGAATCTATTTTAAGGTGCTATTTATGACTAGAGGACGTGTAATTGAATATCGCTAGTGTGAGGGAAGTCACTGTTAAATGTCATCTAATAAGATGGAAATTAGGAAAGCATTGCGGAAATTTTCTGATGTATCAATGTATTTTAAAATTCTATCACGGAGTAGAAGTTTCAAAATGACCTTTTAAAATAGTTGATTCCGAGAAAGAAATGGAAACTTGTTTCTCTCTTTAAAATTTATAGGAAGATAAGACAAGTTATCCCTTTCGGCCTGTCCCATTAGCAATACATCATATGATAGTTTATGAATTAATAGAACATTACACGAACGTAAAATCGTAATCGGAGCAATTAGAGCTTAGACAGATACCGCCTATGTTTCACGATAAGAGCAAAATATGATGATTTAATGGCAAAATATTAATATGAGACAAAAAATATATTGTATCTATATTGATTATGAAGAAAAGTATAATGATTTATGTTGAAGGGAAAGAAGATGAGAAACATCCATTATCATTTAAAAAATTTTTTAAAAAATTGATGCAACTGCAGTTTTTTTCTACGTCCTTCAACAACCTTTTCATTTTATTGTCAGATATCCTTCCTTAATTCTACACCTACACTGAATGATCTTTTAAATCCTAAATTTGGAATTGACTCTTTCATTGAGATAAACGACGGATGTTGCTTGACTTTGGATTTTATTACCAAGTTTCCCAAGACATTTTAGAAAATAATAATAACCAGAAACAGTTTCTCTTAGCAGTTTTCCCTCCCCGCGGCTTTTATAGGAATTTTAAATTTAAATCCCTGACTATTCTTTCATTTATTTGTTATGGGATCTCTATGAAAAGATTGTAGATCTAAATGTTTTTCGCTCTCTGATTTCCTCAAGATGGTTTTTTTTACCCTATTAAGGCATTTTGCTATTTATTTCTTTTGCGTTTCAAAGAAGTATGCTTAAATTATTTTTGTGTGTAGTATCAAAACTTTGTCTTTTCATTAAATTTCTCCTATTATTTTCAAAAATTCGATTTAAATTCACTTAAAAATGGGCAGATGTGCTTTGTAGTCCACATCAATAAATGACACCAATTTTTTGCAGGAATGCATGAAATTAAGCAGTAAAAATGAAACCTCAGGTATTATTTCATATATTGATCACCGGTGAGATAAACTGAGGATCTTAATGTAATTATAATAAATAATTAACATCACTCAAAGAAAAGGTTTTTATGATTTACAGCCACCAATTTCAACATCGAAGATAAGAAATTCAGAAATTCTTTAATAGTTTTTTTTTGTTAAATCTTCATGACGCGTTTAAAAATTCTTGAGGATCACTGATTTTATCTAGGGTTAGATCACACATCTTAGTAATAGATTCTTTGTCTGTAGTCATTATTATATAAATTTAGAATTCGAGTGGAATGGTATCCTTTCTCAAATCAAAGAGTTTCCAGGTCACATGGGATATCATTCTGGGACATTTGCATGGGAAAGTAAGTTAGAGCATACAGACCATTGCACAGAACTTACAAGAAATATTTGAATAGGACATTCTGATTCCTTTAACAATAGAATGCCCCCCTTTGTGATTTCAGAGCATAATAGTTAATACTGCATACTGTCTAAAAGTAAAAGAATTGTCTTTTCTTATATCTGTTCTCTATGTAAAAAATGAAGTCAAATATTAAAAAAATTCAGCGTGAAATATAAGGATCGTTATCGACTACGTGGAATATGGGTTGAAATCTTCTGGATTCACATTATAATGATGCATAATAATGTGCATGCGCACATTATAATGATGTCCTAATATCTAAGTTTTCGCCAGTAGAAATCTTTAAAGAAATGTTTAGGACACAGTAAATTAATCATGCTCATAGTTATCTTATTTATAACCTTCCTTATTTCTTCATTAGTAACACAACCTAATCCACTAATGTGGCAAGTAAACAATATTACAGATTTGTTGAACGAGTCTGTAATATTGTTTCTTTGCTACTAAAGTGCCAGCGTTAGAAAGCCAGATTTACAAATCAATAGCAATGTACAATATTCTGCAAGTTAAGTCAGTTTCAAATGGAAAAAACGAACAAACAAGAACAAAAACACTTTCAAATAAATCGGTACACAAAAGATTAAATACCTGTTTGCCCTATCTCCTTATGATTTTACGTTCTAAATACTCCTTATGATTTTACATTCTAAAATAATTGCATAAAAAAAGGTAAACTGAAGATTTTGATGAATTTCTTCATTGCAGATTTCATTGCGTCCGAAAAGCACGCTTTTGGAATCTCTGCGAAAACGACAATTCAAAAAGGTTTAAGCTAAATATATGAGATTTGGTATTTGGATTTCATTCTTAATTTATAGTCTATTATCTTATTGTCCAAATGAAAATTCAGTTTGCAATTTCACCACCTAAAGTGCAGATTCCAATCGAAATTCGAATCAAATGTGTCAACGGATTGACTATTTGCCGTGTGTTCTTTCACATGCATAAAAAAGCAATAATTCAAAGCCTCAATGATTTGAATGAAAATTTTTGTGAAATCTTGAGAGTACAGTTGCAATTATTAAATTTTTCTAGAAATTTGGTTTCATTGGATTGAGGAAAGATGTCCATAATACTTATTTGGCTTTCTATTTCTCGCGTGGAAGCGATTAATCGGGGGAAAAATCACTAAATATTGAATCCTGGATTTGCGTTGAAAAGGAATATTTTAAAACTATTAGTCGCCGGTATATTAAATACGCACTTTTTGGTATTTTTAAAAAACTATATGTGGAAGCACAGAACCTTTATGTTCGGGACCCTGAAAATAAAAATTTGAGTACAGGGCCAGCACCTTTATTGAAAATTATGTCTCAAAGCTTCAGGGGGGGGGTCATTTCATTGGCTCGGTGAGGGTTTCACATTTTTTAACTACTTCAAAGTATGTACTCCATTTTTTTCCAAATTTTTAGAACTCTTTTCATTAATAGTTCCATCTATCCTAATCCTATTTGAATAACCGTGCTTTATCTAGTATAACATTCATCCTAATATAACCTGAAGTAAAAAAAGCTTTAAAATAAATTAATTAGTTTTCTTCATAAAAATAACAAACTTCGGCACTTTCGTTTTAACTTTTGGCTCGATTGATAAAATGCTGATAAAAATGGGATTTATTGATAAAAAATTTAGAAAAATAATCAAATCAAATCACATTTATAAGTTACATTAACTGTAAAATAGGGCGTTTTAAGAATTTTCCAATTTGAAAATGAAAACAAATATTAAAGGATAGATAATTGAAGTGAATAAATTACAATAATAACAGGCTTTACATTTTCCCCCAATATGTCATTTTTACCTTCCTTTCAGACTGAAATAAAAAAGATCCACGTTGTTTTCACGATTATTCTGCATACTTATTGAATACACATAAGATTTTCGATTTGTAATGGATTACTGCTACAGAGCATTTACAGAATTTCTCCAAGCATGAAAATTATCCTTAGAAAACGTGTGCTAGACTAAGTTTGATACGTGGTGTAATCAAAAACTTAACTAATAGTAGAGTTAAGTTTTAAACCTAAATATACTTTTTATTAATTTTTGAATTTTTTTACTTGTTTTTTATAGTATTTCAAATTATTTGAATTAATTATTTATTTAAGAGAGATTATGAGCAATATTAATTAAAAGAAATGTTTTACATTAAAAATATTTCGCTTGTTCGAAGCTTATTAAATTACAAACGTTTCTCATTTATTTTTATTCTATTTTCTATGTTATGCTATTTGAAAGTTTTATAAGGAAACCTAGAATTCAAATGTTTTCTTTTTGTTAAAGAACTAATATGTGTAATTTTTTTCAAACACTATTTATTTGAATGTTTTTAGTATAGAAAAATAAATTTTAAAATGTTTTAATAAATTCTAACTATTTAATTTAAAATATTTTTTAAAAAAATATTCATTTCTACGCTTTGTGGTAAAATATTAAATTACCAGCGAAAAGAAATAGGAATTATTTTCCAATCTGAGGTTTCCGTGAAAGCATGATGTATAATGTTATGAAAATCGCCAATTCTCCCCCCACACCCGAAAAAAAGGAAAATTAATATTCTTAAATTTTTTGACTTTTTATCGATACCCGAAAAAAGGAAGTGAAATTACTAAAAGGTGAAAATTCGATAAATCCATCCGTCTCATTATCCTCATTCGTCCGTCGGGGTTTGCGTGTCACCCCCGAAATCTGGCCGAAGGTCATAATATAACTGTGCGCTTTTGATGTTGAGGATTGCTAGATTGGCGAGTCGGCCACCGTCCTCCTAAATTTCATTGCCATCCCCCCTCCGGACCACTTCATTGACCAATGGGGTGTGAATAGTACAGAAGCCACACGAACGGACCAATGAGCAGCGGGCGCTAATTCCAAGACCAGTTTCTGGTCCATAGCCCAAACAAGTAGGGGCCATAACTGCTGACAGTTCAAGTGATGCGATTAGCAGCACCATTTTCCACATCTGTTACAAGGAGGGTGTATTTTATATCGCACGGAGAGGTGCCTTCTATGGATCGATGATGACTCCCGAAGAGATGTGGGAAGGAAATAAAAAGGGGATGCTGATTTAGGTGAAAGAGAGCTTGAGGGGGAGAATTTGGAAATGGATGACATACCATGCTGAATATCGAAAGTTTCATTTAGATTATTGTACGCGCGTTGTGTATTTATTTTCCACTACCCGATATGTAGAGGGTAAAAGTAAGATTATCATTGAAAGTCTCGACACTAGATTTTAAAAGAAGTGAAAACATTGGAACCTTGAAAAAAA
>JAOUZG010045344.1:0-11117 GCA_026289955.1 Argiope argentata | reverse complement strand
CTGATAATTTTTGTTCAGTTTCATTTTCGACAGATTAACCATTAACTGCTTACTCAAACTGATAAAAATCAATTTCTAGTTCCACTTTCAAATGCTTTAGAAGAATGCAGAGGAATGTAAATTTTTGTATAGCCTCTTCAACAAAAATCTGTATGCTTAATTGGTTAAATGTATGATTTAGTTTTTGAAATGTAAATTTCACATAAAAAATAGATAATTTTGGTACAACATTCTTTTTTTTATTTCATTACAATAAAAACTATCGCTATTAAACATTTACTAATAATTAGTTATATTGGATATATTAATTACAGACATTATATATAGCTAGTACACTATGATAATCGGGGTTTTTTTCTACTTTAAATTCTTTCCAATGTTCATTTTTATATCATTTTTAATATTTTGCTAATGAGTTTAAATAATTTTTGCTAAACTTTTCTCTATGAATTTTGTTGACAATTACAAAGTTCCATCGATATTTTTTTTATTTAATTCAAATTATTATAACTAAAAATTATTTAAAATTTATTTCAAAATAATTGAACAGTAAAAAAAACATTTTTAATTCAATTCAAAATAATATAATAGTAAAAACAATTTTTAAATTTAATTTCAAATAATAGAATTGTAAAAAAAATTAATTTTAAATAATAGAATTGTAAAAACAATTAACATTTAATTCAAAATAATCAAATTGTAAAAATAATTAATAATCCAACTATAAAAAATAAAGATGGCCAAATTTTTATAATAATTACAATATATGGTATTGAATAAAAATTGTCTGCTCGCTGCAAAAACTGCCAAGAGAAAAGTTAAATCATGGACAAGCATTTTTTTTCAAAATTACTGAAACATCTGGCACATAATTAAAATGCCTCATATTAATTAAAGAGAAAAAATAAACCTTACTATATGATATCCAGATTCTTTATAATGTTAATATATAAATACAATATAAAAGCATTCATTAGCATTTATTCAAAACTCCTTTTAATTTTTAAAAAGTGTTGTTGAAACGGTGTTTTGAAGAGTATGCCTCACCTTTTTTCCTCTAATATATCGAACAATGTAAAAAAATTTACATATTTATTTATTCACATTGCATTCCATATTTCCTTTATATCTTTATTGAATCATGATGATTCAATGATGCGTGATGAAAATTTATAATGATGCTAGATTTAAAATATATAATATACGACCTCGAAATATAAGATACCAAGTAAGAGGCTCAGCTGGTATCTGAGGAATGTTTTCTTGGTTCCTTTTTTTTCTCCTCGTGTCTCTTAAGAAAAACCAGTCTAGGACAAAAGATATTTTGCAATGAATTATGAACATTGGTTGACAACCAAGTGATTAATAATAATACTAAACCTAAGTGTCTTCTTTTTCCATTACAAAATTGCACATACATTAATATCTTCTATCGCTGGGACATTTCTTTGCACTGTGCAAGATTTATCTGGGTACATTTAGATTATCAGTACCCTTTGACATCAGTATAAAGACCTGGGGAATTCAGGGAAATAACCCAATATCAGGGGCAAATTATTGTGATTTTGTAAATAATAAAATATCAACGTAGATTATTCAAAAAATTTGTGGTAATAAAAAGAGATCGTTTGTGACTGAATAGCACGTCAATAACGTCTTAGTGGTTATTCCACGAGAAAAAGTAATAATTTCTCGATGTATATGTGTTAAAAAAACTAATAATTATTGTAATAATTGTGTGAGTGTTTTTTTTATGTAAGCAAGCATAAAGGGAAATAGAAATTCTCTGAAATATTTGTTAATAAATGACAAGTATATTTTGAGATGTTGTTGTATAGAATATAACTTAATAGAGAAACTGTCTGATAATAAGAGAAATCAATTTTATTAATAGGGAAATATTTATGAATGATTTCAAAGAATATTGAGATGAATTAGGCGATAAGTAGTATATAAAATACTTTTTATTCATCCACTCGAGTTCAAATGCATTTTTAAAGCTTGTAATGGATGGCACTTGGTGTTAATACCTTTTTTCAGAATATAATTCATTAATTTGGAATATTTAAATTAATTAAAAACAAACTTTCTAGACAAAAAAATCTTCATTTCACCACTATCAAATGAGTGATACTTCAGTTTGTTTGTTTTTACCACGCTTATTAGGTTAGACAACATGTTTCCGACAGATTATTTCAAATGATTGGGGTTTTTTTCCCCTTCGAAATAAACAAAACATTCAAAACTAAACACTATTAATTTATATATTTTCGCATTCATTCGGAAGTACTTTTGATTTAAAAAAAACAGATTAAAGAAAATAAAAAAAATTATAATCTATATTGCATTACTCCTACTGGAGTAGAAAATTCATGCATTTTCATGACTCCAATTGGCGTTGAAAATTCACGCATGTGAAGTGTGTTCTAATGTGTGTGTTTTATGGGTACGGACTTGATTTTGTGTTGGACAGACATAATTTTTTCAAAATTATTTATATTCACATTATTTAATAAAAAGTATATATAATATTTTTTCTTCCTTTTTTAACCTAAGTAGGAATTGACTTTAATTTTTTTTTATATTACTTGTTTGTATTGAATTTATTTACAAACATACTCGTTTTGGAATTGTTATACTTGAATACATTCAACATTTTTTTAGATGCTGCTGAATAACTACAGTCTTGTTATAGTTAATAAATGAACAGGTCTGATATAAGCAAACATTAGACTTTTGTAGACTATAATGCTTTTTTTAAGATCAATGAGTGTTTTACAAGCCGTAATCTAATATTTGTTTACATAATTTTCTGTTTACATAATTTTCATAAATTAATTTTTAACACATTTTTTTCTCAAAACTTTTCGGTAGTTCCTCGATCTTATAAAGGCAGTCAGGGCCGTTATAAATAAATTAAAAGCAATTTGCAACAAAACATTGTTTTGATTTTAAAAACAACTACATTTGCTCAAATAATATGGCATATTATGTCATAATTAGTTGTTCTCAACATGTTATCCATTTTAACTAAAGACATATAAATGTAAGGCATTTTAACAAGCACATTTTACTCCAAAATCACGCTGTTAAGTTTCATTGGCTCGTTCATTAGGTTCTCACTATTATGTGTTCGTATTTTCCGTTGTTTACTTCAAACAATTGCCAATAAATTCTCCATATCTTGGCCATTACCTAGTCATGCAAGCACTTTTATCCTTACATAACATCCATTATCATTTCTACTATACAAGCATTCTCATCACAGATTTTAATGAGAAAGATCATATATTAGCTTCTGCGACAGTCTATTGACAGTCGTTAAAGACAATTTTTCCAAACGTAATTTATCATTGACTAATATCCTTCTCAAATTAAATAAAATTATTTCTTTATAAAAGGTGAGAGTGATTGTTCCATGACAGGATTTTTTAACTATCTATTATTTTAATAAATTAGTTGTTTTTAATGATGAATCAGTCCTTTGATTAGATTTGAAACGCAGTAAGATATTCTGTCACCCACTGGTGCAATAAAGACGTCAATGTCTGCCACTTTTTTTTCAGTACAGCAAGTTTATTTAAGCATAATCTAAAATCAACCAGATAATAAATCATGTAATAAATAAAAATTTAAGTTTTATTCTCGGATTTTGCTTTTAAGCAGTGTTTTTCAAGCCTTAACAGATTGATGTTTTTATTGTTTTGACATTGAATGACCCACGGTGACTAGATTTCTTGTTTTAAAGTATGCCTATTTTTCTTTCAGCAGATGCACACCCTAATTCTACTGGAAGTTTTCTTTGATAAAAATTTATCTCAAATACTGAAAATAAGGTCGACTCTATGGATCAGAGGTAGCGCGTCTTCCTCGTGTACCGGGTTCGAGCCCCGGTTCGGGCACGGTTGTTCTTCTGAGTGCTATCTGTGAGATGTGTGACTTTTCCGCCAAGCGAATGTGGTGAGTGTGTAGCTAAGTCGTACTCTTGGCCCTAGTTGGCGCTTCTTCGATAACAAGAGACGCTCATTAGGCTTCAATCTACTGATGCTTTCACCAGTGGGGCTTGTCCAATGGCAAGTGCCATAAGTAAAAACAACAACTGAAAATAAGTTAAATTTTTAGCCGGAGTCCTGGCTTAGAAGGACCGAGTCTTCCCCGTGATTTAGGCGTCGCGGCTTCGAGTCCTGTTTGGTTTTTCTTGTTCTTCCCCCTATGCTCTTTTCATAAGATATGTCAAAGAACCCTCCTGTATAACGGGGGTTCCGCAAGCGAATTTGTGAGACATCTTCAGATGAATTAGATGTCATATGAAAACGAGTTCTAGCTCAGGCATTCGTGTGCTCAGGGGCCTTTACCTTTCGAAGCTATTGCAGCCCCCTCTCTGTTTTAAAGCGAACACGATAGCAGCAACATCTTAAGCTTTTGACACATGCATAATCTAACTGCTTCAATATCTATTCACTATCCCTCCAACATAGATTTTGAATTTATGGACTCCCTCGGAGATGGTTGACCAGGCTAGGTTAGGATCGCTGTCAGAATGATCCGTAAACAAAACGACAAACAACAAAACGATATAAGGGGTCTACAAAGGAAAAACATGAAAGATAAGTTCAGTTTTTATCTATATTACTGTAAAAAATGTGAAAGTTTGTATGGATGGATGATGTTAGTCAATCAAGAAAGAACAGCTGGATGAAATTTAGCACAGAGACAGATTGTGATCTAAAATAGGACTTAGGCTACTATTTATTAAGGTTAATATTGAGAGATTATTTTTATATTAATTAAAAACTAACTTTCCCACCAAAAATATTTTTTTTCTCACCGCCAAATGAGTAAGACTTCAATTTTTTATTCACGCTAATTAGGTTAGAATTAACATGTTTTCAATTGATTGTTTCAAGGGATTCTGTTTATTTTCTTAGTGTTGCATGCATTTAAAATTAAACATTGTTAAATAATCAATTTTTAGGATACATTTTGAAGTACTTTTGGATTAAAAGAATACGGAATAAAGGAAATTAAAAATTTCTTATCTGTATTGTGTTACCCCAACTGGCGTAGAAAGTTTGCTCATTTGTGCTGTCCCAATTGGCGTCAGATCATCAACTGTCATACATACACATCAAAATTTCTTCGCTTACAAAGTCGCAGGTAAAAGCTAGAAATAAATAAATAAAAATTCTAATAAGTAGGGATTCTCGAAGATAAAACTTGAATTTGAAATTTTTTCCCATGCATAACATTAAAGCTCTTCAAAGTAAATTGACTAATAAAAGAGGCTATATTTCGCTTTCAGATGAGTTTTCAATTCCTAGACTTTCTCAGAGATATTAGATAAAGTAAGATTAGAATCATCATCGAAAAAAAGCACACAAAGACCGTATTTATAAACTTCAACCACAAAAATAAAGATCTTGCAGATAAAAAATGTAATGGAGACAAATCAATTGAAAAAATCAGGTGTAATTAACATTTATGATAAAAGCTTAAGAAAAGATCGATGAAATTAATCTAAAATACTATAAGAGTATTATAGAAACAAGAAATAAGACAGGAAATATTTGCATGAAGTAGGTAATATATTGGATCACAAGATATAAAAATTATTTTAGTCATGACAGTTCTTCAACTATATCTTGCATTTAACATGATGTTCAAATAAAATTAGAATAAAATTAAAACTAAACACTCAACTAAAAAGTTAAAAACTGCTTAGTGGAATTGACTAAGCAAAAAGTATTTGCAAATAAGAAAAAATATGTGCGAGTCAAAGGAAAATTAATTTTCTTTTTCGTTAACTTCTAGTACTGGGACAATAAATTTCAAACTAATAGATAATTTAATCACTTGAAACTTAATTACAATATTCTATTTTCAAGAAATTTGCCACAATAAAAATATTACCTGAAATACAAATTTGTAATATTAAAACACGCGTTAAGACTTTTTTTTTTAAAAAAAGAAGCATTTTTTTAAAAAAAAATCGGATTGGTTTTAACTTCAAAATAAAGAATTCGGCATAATGACATCAAAAACTTCCAATTTGAAACATTCATTACCAATGAAAAATTATTGATTTAACAATCAAGTAACGGCGAATCAAAATAACATTAAAACACTCATAATCTCACTGAAAAAAATGCAAATAATACTCTTGAAATAATAGAAAGCTCCATTACAAGGATTATTTTGCTACCGAATTATACAAAAAAGTGACAACAAGGACGATTCATTTAATTCACAATAATATAAAATGATTCATCTTAATATTATGGTAATAATTCACAATAATATAAAATAATATAAGATAGGATTTAAAAGAAGTAAATAAAGGATATGAGGTAGGTTTTCGCAAATGGTCATCACTGTTTTTCCCACACTTATTTCCAAAGGATTGATTGAAAAATATTGAGACTTCTAAAAATAATATTTTAAACGTAAAAAATTCAGGATGTATGAGAATTTCGATACACTGTCTGATTGTATGCTTGAAGTTCATTTCTGTAGATTAATATAGAAATTATCGCCTGCCTTTACAACTCATTGAAAATCTATTAAATTATCATCAAAATAGCACTAACATCAAAATTATTTTCTAAAGATCAAAGTAGTAAATCATACCACACTCCCGACCCGCCACGAACACACATGGATTTAAACCATAAAACTGAATGACCGTACCGGCACAACACCGACACTGGAGGGAACTGTGATTGAGTCATAATGGCCAACACCGGCCTCGGTAAACTCCTTCCCGTAAGAAGTACGTCCTGTTATCTATGGGAGGAGCCTACCTCCCATCCAGCGTGGTGAAATCCAACCACCATGTTAGAAGCATCTTATCGTCACTTTGAGGTGCTCCTCCCCCTGGTGGAAGATCAAAGAGATAAAGAAAGTGAAGGAAAAGAACCTTTTTTTACATGTTAAAAGTAAAAGTGATTATGTATATGATTTAAAAAGATTATATATATATATATAGATAAACTTTTAAATAGTGTTATATATATATATATATATATAACCAATTAACACTTTTATTATTTGCAGCGTATAGCGTATCAAAACATTTTTATTATTAGTAGCGTAAAGAGATAATTACTCGGTGACTACAATTCTTCAAAATTTTGGTAAAAAAATACTCATTAAAATAAAATTTACTTTTGTATAATTTGCTTAAAACCGAAAGTAATTTCACTCTATGTAAAAATTATAATATAATTATTATAAATTTTGCAAGATATTTATTTGTTTGTTTTTTCATGAGCAGATTACATCAAATAAAATATAAATAAATCAGTTTCTTTTCTTTAAAAAGTTTTATGAATAGTAATTTTTATAAACTTTTTTATTCGCTTTTCTGGGTTTGCTATAACCTTTTTTTTCTCAAAATTACCAAACTTAGTGTAAAGAAAAATCAAAAGCAGAATTTGTAATACCATTTTAAATAAAATGAAAATTTTGAGAAAATATAGCGTTTCTCATACGTAACACATCATTGCATTTACTAGAAATATAATTTTCAGAAACGATCAAATAAATTCGTTTTTTTTTTAAAAAAATACGCAACTTAAACAGCAATTAATCACTGAAAAATACAGTTGGAAAAGAATATTTATAATAAATACGAGTGTATTTATTATAAATATATTTATAATACATATAATTATAAATATATTTATAATATATATTATTATAAATAAATTTATAACAAATACGTGTGCACAAAAGTTTTCTCACAAATGGTTCAATCTAAAAATTTATTCAGATAAGATATCGCAAAAGTTTTAAAGTTACGCTGTTTAATATAGTCATAATTATTGAATTATTTAATTATTTTTAAACTCTTTTGTTTCATTTTATGAGAAGATTATCACTTACAATTTAAGTAAAAAAAATATCTGAATATTAACATTTCTGATTGCTTCTATTAAATTGCAATTAATATTTTTTTCTATTGTACTTTTTAAATGTTAAACTAAAGTGTTAAATGTTAGAGCAATAGTCACTTTCTCTCTTCTTTAGAAAAAAGAAAAATATATTTGGGGTCATCGTTAATTTTAAATTGATATTTTTAGATGCATAAATAAATACACCATTATAATTAACAAGTGGCAGCCTATTCTCAAATGCATTCCCAGGGATGAGGGTTTTATTTTTCAATACTTCTCCAAAACTGGATTGCAAATATCATCTCTATCTGTGAAATATCATTCGTTTCGGATTAATCTGAAGGTTTCTAAATTCAGAAATATATTTTAAACGCCTTTCGTTTGTAATAACATCAAAGAAACTGATAACATCAAAAAAAATCTTACAAGAGATTAGGGAATTATCCATTCTATCTGTTGCGCCATTTCACAAGAATCTACAATGACTCATTTTTTTCCTCTTGCTGGCAATGACCATCCTTGCATTTTTCCTTTCTTTTATACTTAGATAGAAAAAAAATATTGTGATCGTCAAAAAAAAATCGAATGCTAGATTTTAACGAATCTCTGTTTTTCGTTCCTTGAGTTTGAAATATATATTTTTGAAATTCTGTCAGTTTATAAACACAATAGTTTTTAGTATACTGCTGAAAATTTGTTAATGCAATAACCAAAATTTTAAATTCAGATCGAATGTTGATTCAAATCCATTCACAGTGTGTGTATCTGTTTGGCTGTTTCCAAGTGCAAGTGAAATTGTTAACTGCAAAACGCAAGGAGAAAAGTAGATAACATTTGGTTCTCAAGTTTAAAATCTAAAATGTAGATATCTATCAATTTGAACTTAATCCAACAAACTATTGATTGTCTAGGATCTGAGTTTTTGCATGCATGCAAAAACGGTGATTTGAATCAATAAAATTCAGTACGTGGTTCAGGATCAAATTTTTATTTTAATTGGTCAGAATCTTGGTTTAGTTATGTTAATGTCTCATTGTGAAGCAACACTAGGGTTATTTTGGGATAGAGCCGGCTCTCTGGTTCAGAGGTAACGCGTCTTCCTCGTGTCCTAGGAGTCCCGGTACGGGCATGGCTGTTCTTCTGAGTCCTATCAGTGAGATGTGTGACTGCGCCCCCCTGTAAAAAGGGGCTGTGCAAGCGGAAGTGTGATGAATGTGTAGCTAAGTTGTACTCTTGGCCCTAGTTGGCGTGACTTCAAAAATAAGAGACTCTCATTAGGCTTAAATCTACTGATGTATCAGCGGGGCTTGTCCATGGCAAGTGCCATAAGTAACAACAACAATCATTAAATGTGTCAATGATTTTAGCCTTATCTTGTGCAACGATTATATGAATCAGTAACATCTTTTGCTTTTTCAAAATAACTTTTAGCAATTAAATTTTAAAAAGTTATCGTTTCATTGCTGTTCATTGTTATCTCTAACACATATTAGAATATGTTATCATTAAATGCGAGCTGGCTTTCTGACACAGAACAGAACGCCGTCTCATAACCCCGTATCTGTGACCATTCTGATCACTTCACGGTTTGGTGGGCATGTTACGGGAATTTTATTTTAATTAATAAGATATATACAGTTAGAAAAATAAAATAAAAATTATTTACAAAATTTACAAGAATTCCTCGCGTTATCGGAGTTCCGGGTTCGAATTCCGGTTCGGGCATGGTTGCTCTTCTGTGTTCTATCTGTGAGATGCACGAATGTGTCCCTCTGTAAAAAGGGGCTGTGCAAGCGAAAGTGTGATGAGTGTGTAGCTAAGTCATACTCTTGGCCCTAGTTGTTGATACCTCGAAAACAAGGGACGCTCATTAGACTTAAAATCTACTGATGCTTTCATCAGTAGATTTAAGCCTAATGAGTCACAAGACAAGTGCCTTGTCATTGGCACTTGTCCAATGACAAGTGCCATAAGTAACAACAACATTTTGGGAATATGGATTTCTAAGCTTGCAATTTTAACTAGAAATTTATTTAATTAAAATTGAGGAAAATGTGGCGGTTTTTATTTTTTGTTTATTTAAGTTACGGAGATATTATTGAACAAACGTAAATTATACCCTTTTAAAATTTTAAGATTCATCATTTCAACTTTATCAATATAATTTTAAGACATTATCTATTTATAATTAATTATAAAAATATTTTTTAAATTTATTTTGTATAATTCAGTGTTTTAACGAAAATACGGAATATAGTTATATTATTCATAAAGTTTATTTTTTATTTGTATCTTTATATTTTATTTTTTGTTTATATCTTTATATTTTATTTTTTATTTATATCTTTATATTTTATTTATATGGTTATAAATATTAAGTTTTATTGTTGTGACAACATTAATTGAGATTTTTTTCCATTGTTGTTGATAAAAATTCTGCTCATTTTTCAATGATGAATAGATTTCAGTTTAAATAAATTCATAATAAAAATGTTGACATTTGGTCATTTAATTTTATAAGTAAGAAGAGTTGTAAATTTTTAAAGAGCAATTTTTATAAATTTCATCTTTTTCCTCCAATATAATTCAATATATGAAAATGCATTATCGTCTCTATTTACGGTTTAAAATTTGTTTCAAAGCATTAACAACAAAGAAAGATAATTTTCAATTAAGAAATGATATTTTTTTTTCTAGGGTGCAAAATATAACTTTTAATTTAGAGACAATCTTTAGGAAATTTTATCCGTGAATCCAATGCGTTTCTGGAAAATTTAAGCCGGTATACAAATGAGGAAAATTTACTTTTTTATCATTTTTTAGTAATTACGGAAATAATAAACCCTATCGTTTAGAAAATAAACTAAAAAATGAACATTTTAATGGTTTTTAATTATTTATTATCTTTAAATTTCATGTACAGATGACCATAAAATAAGTGCGATGATGAAAGAAATGATTGCACTTTAAAAAAAAAATATCTACGTCTTTTCTATCTAGGATTGTAAATCTTTCCATTTATATGCCGTAAATTTAAAAAAGCAAAATTCAACTAACAGCGATATTGATTATTATAATATTTATATTTATAAATATCCCTCGATAAAATAAAAATACCCATAACTATACTCATTTTTTACGACTCCCATCTCAGAAGCTTTGTTTGTCATTTCGGCTGATGCCGCAAATAAAATCCGTCCCAACGCGGATGTTTTCGTCAAA
>JAOUZG010045334.1:0-10130 GCA_026289955.1 Argiope argentata | reverse complement strand
CTCACAGCAATTTTTCATTTTTTTATTTATCTGTAGATCGTTTCGAATATTTAAATGCTTTTAAATTTGAAAGACAACTGTGATTTTTTTTACTGATATTATTCAAATACCTTATTCTAATTCCTATGAGCTGTTAAATATTTATTTAATTTAGTTTGTTTCCTTAGTTCAAAGCTGTAATTTTAAAATAAGTTTTTTTAATCAGTAAGTGATTTACTCTTTCGAAATAGAATGCTATTGTTTAGTCACGATGACAATATACACCGTTTTAAATTTTTTCAATGCTTAAATGTCATTTCATCAATTAATTTAACTAACTTTTTGCGCCATGCGAATGGCACTTCCTAGAATTGAATTTCGGAAAGAAATTTTATGGTTACCCAACATTTATACTAATTAATTATTAAATATAAAAAATATGAAATGTAAAAAATAATTAACTAAAAATTAATATGAATTTTCTTTAAAAAAGACTTTAGTACGAATTTTAATTTAACAGTTGTCGTTTTCTTTTGTTATGTTTATTTTTAGACCCGATTTTTAATTTCATATTTTCTTAACTACGTTTTCATCAAGTCAGAACATGATATTGATTTTAGAATGAGGATTTTGGCGTCAACAAAAATCAGTAAGCGAAAAATTAAAATTTTACTATCTGCACGCGCATCTCAAAAAATAAGCTTTTAATTACATGTTGCCATTACATTTACTAAAGCTTTGATTTAAAAAAATAAGTTAAGGACCACAGCAAATAAAAACTAGAAAAATGTCATTTTGAGCACTTGATTATATGAAATGAAATAAATAGGAAATGCGATATTTTTTTTAACAATCAATACGAGACAAAGTTTTGTGAATCATTGGCAATACTAAAGTGATTCATTCAATAAAACAAATGAAATGAATAAAAATATAATTTAACTTGAACGACAAAGCACGTGATGCTTTGTCGTTCAAGAAATGATGTTCTGACATGATTCATTGAAATATGCATAGCAGATTTCATTTTAATCTTTATTTTAATTTCAATTTCTTGATTGAATTTTAAATAAATTTGTCTTTATTGAACTCACTTCAACTTTGAATTATTTAGTTCCAGTGTAATTCTGGTTCATGTGAGTTTAATAAATGTTATATCTAAACAATACATGCAAACACGCATGCGCGAAATTGAATGACAAACTTTTTTATGAATAGCCTTTTGAATAAATCGAGAAGTTGCTGTGCACCTTTATATCATTATCAAGTTAAATTAATTTATTAATAGCAAACTAAAACCAAACCAACCGATTATCAAAGGAAAATTCTTATTCTGCTATCGTGAAAAAGCTGAATTTGTATAATCAAACGCCATCTAGTGGAGGCGTCCCAAAATACTTTCCATTCAAATTCAAAAGTACCGATTTTTGAAGGTGATGGCTTATTCCTATTTAATCATTCATTTACTCATTTCAATCGCTGAATTACCACGAAATAGCATTAGGAAGTTTTCAGGTATTTCAATTTTCCGAAAGGTGATTGAAATCACAAATTGGAGAGAATTTAATTTCAATTCTGCATCTTATTTTCACCACAAGGTCTGGGCTTCGTCAATGACTTCATTTTGATTAAGAATTCTTAATAGAGCCAGGCTGTGAGGATTCACGCCTTTCAGGAAAATCTTATTACATCTAAAGTGTAGTGACGAGAACAAGCAAAGAATGAATCATTAGTCCGACATTTGTATTTCGAAGAGATACAAATTAATTAATTTAAAGGGTTGTATGCGTAATAGAAACAGTTGTGTTGTTCTTTAATATTGCAGTTAAATCAATTTCTGCTAGATATAATACAATTCCAGCTTATTATTTGTATAAAATATACATTAGAGGCTCCATTGCTCCAAAGATTTATAAATAAATTATCTAGATCAATGCGTGATAGAAATATTATACAATCAATGAAGTTTATAAATATTTTACTAAATGAGTTATTTATCAACACAATGTCAATAAATAAATCGATAATGATAGAAATCATATAAATAGTCTAAAATCAATAAAGTATTTAAATATTTTACAAAATGTGTAATTTATCTACATAATGTCGGTAGATACATCGTTTATTAGGAAGCATCGTAATTATGATGCACTGGAGAACATGATTGCTCAATTATTGAACTTTCTGATTAACATTCTGATTCTAAAAAGCCCTAAAGGACCTCTCAATGGAAATACGGTTGACGCCCGAGACGCTTATATATCACTGCAAAACTTCCTTTCCTTTGATTAAGTGTGATTGACTAATTTTCCGAGGATTCATTTTATTATTTTGGTTGGAGGATTACTTTCTTCGAATAGAAGAGAACATCTAATTTTCCTAAAAAAATAATGCAGAATTTATTCATTTCTGTATTTAAATTTTTTTTAGAATAATCTGTGCTAAAAAAATTTTAAAGTATCATTTCGAGAATGGAAAAAAATAAATTTTTATTGATTACAACCTTTCCAGGATTAAAATTTTTTTTCTGGATGCATTCTCTTGCAGTAATGTCTTTTAATTTCACGATAAATGAACAATCACATTTTAAGCCACGTAATTTTTACTCTAAGGATAAAATAATTGTTATAATAAGCTTTGCTACTATACCTTAATAGCTACTGGAAAGTGAAATTTATATCATTCCATTAAGAAAAAAGAAATGATCTTTAAAAAAAATTCATTAGAGTCTAGATGCTTATTTCTTTCCCTCCTAAATTCATGTTGTTTTCTCATGTATAAACATTCGCATTAAGTTTTGCTGAAATTAAATAAACTGCAGACGATTTATTTATTTTATTCTTATAACTCAAAGAAATTGCGTCATTATGTATAATCGATTGATATAAAGACATAATATAACTACAACGATTCAAATCCATCATTTATATAATATTTTATTATTTATTTTTGGAGCATCATATTAAAAAATTGTTTTACCTTACGGTAGTTAGATAAAAATAAAAATATTAATTCTCATTTCCCTTAAGAATTCGTAATAACAATTATTTTCTAGAAAATAAAAATACATGGTGTGAAATTTCAATCACTCAACTATTTTCAACTGCAAAATTTGTATGTTAAAATTACTCACTACATATATTTCTTAAGGATTTAAGGATTACGCCCATTAAAAACAAAATAATAAATCTAAATATCAGAACGAATGCGGTCACTTTGAGAGCAAATAAAAATTTGATATAATAATTTATATTTCAAATGAACTTTAAATAAAAACAACAGGAATAAATTGTTGAGTCGTCTGTATAAAGCAACAGTTTCGATTAAAAGTACCACTTATAAATCTCGAATAATAAAAAAAAACCTCATACAGCAGATTAAACAAAACGTTAAAATTTTCTTAAACGGGAGAATCATAAAGAAATATTTAATGAAATGCCACTACCAGATGTTCTTAAAGACCAAAATAAGGTTTAGAAAACTACTCCTTCCTTAACTCAAAGTCTAATTTGACAGCAAACAGAACCACGCTTGCAGCTGCAAGTTTATTGACATTATTGAAATCAGAAGTCTGAGAAACTTTGTTCCGCCGTTAATATAATCTTCTTTCAAGATTGCAGTCCTTTGTTTATGCATATTAAATTAAATAAATACGCTTGATGTTTTGAAGTAAACTGATGTTCTTATTTTTATGAACGTTGACGTGTTGTTGTGTTTTTTTTTCGGTTCCCATCATAAGATAAAACTATTATGTGGCGCTTTCAAAAAAAAGTAATTTAATATCATTACAGGAATGAATAAAAAAAGAAAAAAAGGCATTGAATTTTTTTAGTTAGAATTAATTTATTTATTTCAGTTGTACTCAGTTAACTTCAGGTTTATTGATTGGAATTTTAAATAATTCGTTAGCACTTTAAATGAAATTGTAATTTCACAAGGTTTGCTGTCTGCACAACCTGGATTTCTCATTAAGAGTTGAATATTTTGGTACTTATATATTAGACCATCCAACTTTATCGCCAAATTTGAAATCATCGCCAATGAGTGGCTAAACCGTCAATTATGGCAGTCCGACAATGGTGTAATTCGATGATCCTTATCGCCAAATTTAAATCCGTCGCCAATTAATTACTAAACTTTTGGCGGTGTTTGGCGAAGGCAGTCTAATACGTAAGTACCAATATTTTGACGAAATATAATTACAACAAACAAATCTCTGAAATGTGAAGTTATTTGTTATGGTTTTATATTGCAATAATTTTTTATATAGTAACGAAGATAAGACTTAAAAAAATTAAAACATTGAATATTAAACTAAATTATGTATTTTTAGTAATCGTGACTTCGTAGATCGCCAGTAACTTCCGTGCAACTTTGTGCAAACTGAGTGCAAGTTAGAATACGAAAACATGTATAAGGCAGAAGATTGGCAATGTAATCACGGGTGCCCTCTTTTCTTTTATCTTTGCGGTATTTCCCACTATAAGCATGGCAGTTTACGGTTCGTTCTAGAATGAAGAACAACCGTTCGTACATTTTGGAAGCGTTTTTTACGATTAATTAAAACCGAAATTTGATACAGATCTACTCGCCAAGTTGGTTATAATATGTCAATGCTGACAACCGCGTTCTTTTTATTATGGCAATCCTAGGTTATCTTTCTCCTTGCCCGGAAGAACTGACCTGTGCTCTTGTCTGTGATCGTGAATGGAGAGTTGGCGATTTTTGAAAAGTATGCCAAGCAGGGGATTAAACTACAATCGAATCCAATTTTAATAATAAAGACCTTACCAAATTACATTTTAGACGCCTTTATTATAACCAATTAAAACCAAAATTTGGGGCAGAACTAAAATTTTAATAATAAAGACCTTACCAAATTATATTTTGAACTCCTTTACTATGACCAATTAAAACTCAAAATTTGGCGCAGAACTGCAATCTTAATAATAAAGATTTTATCAAATTCAACAAAATTATGCATGTTTCAATTATAACATTTACATGCTTAACATTCATATATACCAGCTTCCTGCCATAGGAGTAGAGTGTCTTCCTAGTGATCTGGTCGTCCCGGTTTGGGCACGGCTGTTCTTCTGTGTTCTATCTATAAGAATGTGTGAATGTGCCTCCCTGTAAAAAGGGGCTATGCAAGTGAATGTGATGAATGAGTAGCTAAGTCGTGCTCTTGACCCTAGATGGCATTACTTCAAAACCAAGAGATGCTCATTCGGCTTAAATTCGCTGATACATCGGTGAGCTTGTCCATGGCAAGACTCATTATTAACATCAGCAATATTTATATGTAGCCAAACTTTTTAATCCGATAATGGATTTTGCTCCAAAATTTGTAAGGATTAAATTTTTAGACTTTAAGACTGTGCATCAAATTTTATCAATCTATTTATGCATCATAATTACTGTTTTCTTATGTATTGGAAATGTAATAGAAGATTTAGATATGAGTTAGAGAAGTTTAGATAATTGAGATTTGAGATAAATACATTCACAAATCTCTTAAGATGGATTCTGTACAAAATTTAATGTAAATTTGTCGGAAAAGTCTTTCGTCAGATTTCGTTCCTCTTATTCAAATTTTTTTTGAGTTATTGTTTTTACAGGCGGCCAACCAGAATACCAAAAATGGGTTCTTAAGCTTAGAAAGGTTCGGAACGAAGAGAATCGCTAAAATTTCGCGAGAGAGTTTTTTTACCATTATTAAATTTTCCCTTTGCATAATTCATATACAAAATAATGATAATATTATTTGCTTTAACACAGTTCTTTTAACATTTTTTTCTGAAAAAAATGAAACAAAATGTTAATCCCTTTGGTACAGAATGAATTGGGTGCGAATTTTAATGGCACAAGAGCCAACTTTGTTTAAACTACGTAAGACTTATTTTTAAAATATTAGAAATCGTGGATAAGAAACTACGTTAACATTTTAAAAAACTTATGAATAGATATTTAAAAAAACATCGAAAAACTGAAATTTACTTGATAAAAAGGTTTAAAAGGTTAATAGAAAAACAATTGGTAAAACTAAATATATCCATTAAGGTCAATGGCCTTTTTGGTGTAGACTTTATTGAAAGGAATTTTGCTTCTAAAACAAATATAATTTTTGCATCTGTGAAATAGTATATAAATATAAAAGTTTTATTTTGTAAAAATTCATTACTTAATATAGTTATGGATAATGTTAAATAAATATATTATTGGCGAATTAAATTCTTTATCCGTTCCTTAGACAAAAAGGTTATATAACGTGTCAAATATATACTCAGATAAACGAGTTAGTACAAATAATTAGCATATAAGGAGTTCTCTTTTACTTTTAAAACCTTTAATTTGCATTAAAATTCGAATGTTTTGTTTTGTTTTATTTTTGCGAAGAGGATTTTATATAGTATTTATATATTAAAATCAAATCTAATATCACACTATTTAAAAAATAAAAAATAACTTTATTTAATGAGATATTCTTTTAAACAATTTACGTCTTTGCTATTAGTTTTAAAAAATGCATAGGATTACTAAACATAAAGCAAAACTTTCAGCTGATGTTTGAAATAAAAAAAGAAATAATTTAATTAAATAAAATGCTTTCTTTCAAAACTAATATTTTTATTTAACAGCTGGACAAATTAATGGGTAATTAAAAAAGAAGAAAAAGTATTTTCAACCAAAATTTAATGAGATAGCGTTTTGGAAAAAAATAATGATGTTAAGTTAGTACAAAACGCATTTCATTTGGAATTTTTAAATGGAAAAGTAATTGTTTTTCCTCTACATTTCTATTGGATTCAAAAGACTGGATTACTTTTATAATTTCATATTTCAACATGCTTTACAATAATCAAAATTTTGTATTTAAATATTGACCTGTCGCTCATTTTCGCCAAACTAAAAAACGGTCGCTAATAAATCGACTATGCGCCAAATTTTGGAACCAAGAATTTTGGCCACCAAAAGGAAATTTGGCGTGATTGGCACATTGTTGGCGGATCGATGGTCTAATACGTAAGTACCTAAAATTTAAATCACATATAAGTTAATCAAAACTTAAAATGCAATTCACTAAAGTAAAATAAAATGCAATTTCATTATTTTATCAGCCTGAATCGTAAAAGATTATTTTTTAACGTTTTCAAATAGATAAAAAGTAATATATTTAATTTAAATATAGGATTTTAAACATGATAGATATGACATAAACCATAGATATAAGATATTAGACTTACCCAAAAATGAAAGAAATAATATATAAGCATAACAATCTTTATAATAAGGACTTAGACGAAAGATATCTTTCTATTAAACATGGTCGTTAATCTCACAACGCTGTCCAAACACATTCCTTTTACCTTTAAAATAATTGGCGAAATATGTAAGATAAATCTGCCTTTATGAAAGAAATGTTAAATAATAAGCAACAATTTTCTTCATTTCCACGTTCATGTTTACAAAATATAAAGAATTACTGGGAGTTAAAAGTCAACTGTATTTTAACTTTCAAAATATTTAAAAAGTAGTGTAATCTCAACTTATTTATATAAAAAACCTAATTCTTAGCAACTATTTTTTCCAAAAAAATATATCACGTGGCGTGGAAAGCAAGCTATTTATAACGAAAAACTTTTTTAAAAAAAGCATGGTTCATATTTAAAAATATTACGGCTATTTAAGATATTTATTTTCTAAATATATCTAATTTTACAAAAATCTCAAAAAAGCGACACGTTTTAATAAAAATACTTTCTATAAAATCTTTAGAACAAAAATAATTTAAAAAGAACATTCTCGAGTGAAAACATGTTATCTAATTTAAACAATCTTCTATTATTTTCTTTATAGGATATAAATATGTTTTGGTAAGAAAAAAAAACAAATTATCTTAATAAATTACTTAAGAAGAACATTTTTAAATTGTCCTTTCCTAAAACATTAATGTTGGTTAAAAACAACTTTTTATCTTGTCGTAATTAATTTAACATGTTTTTTGCCTTTGTCAGAATAACCATTTTTGTAAAGCCTATCACGTTGTTGCTGTTTAATATCAGAGGCAATTAACTAAGTTTTACAAGTTCGAAAATTAAAATAATTATCATTCATTTTAATTTGTCGTTTTTTGTTATTGCAAATAATTTGCGTGACTCAAAACTTCATCCTAATTATTATTGAGAGTGTAATATTAAAAACAGATCACATTAGATAATTGAATGCAGAAAGATTTTCAGTAATTAAACAATTTATTTATGGATATTAAAAAAGCTTTCTGACAATAAACAAATATGGTTTCTGAAGTAATACTGCATGCAGTAATTACCAGAAATTTGAATGCAACGTTTGAGTATTTTTAAGTAAAATTTTTAAATACAGTTTTATTTTAGTTTCATATAATTGGATTTTACCTCCACAGAAAAAGCAAGGAAAACTTTGTAATAATATCATTATTCAAGATTTTTATTGACTGATCACCAAAAAGGAATAAGAAATATTTTATATCTTAATAGATTATTTTGTTCTTAGTTGAAAATAATGTAATTTAGAAAAATCCCCAAAATAAAAATGATTTACCAGTTATCATTATTATCTCAGCAATTATTATATGTTATAAATATATTTTAAGAAAGACTATAAATTTTACTATAAATTGCCAGTTTCAACTTTTTGTTTTAAAACTAAGGCCTTTTGAAACATCATATATTTAATATAGAATTATAATGAAATTTCACTGAAAAGAAATAATAAATGTAAGTTTGAATTATAATAAGCATTAAAATAAATTGATTATTTAATGAGGACAATTATTGTTTTAAAAAAGAAATAATTTATATAGAAACCTGAATAATTACCAAAGATTTCAAAATAGAAAAAATATTGCCTTATTTACTGGACTATATTAAATGATTTTTTTTTAATTTTTTTGAATAATTCCTAAAATTTTAAAATTAGAATTAATATATTTAATTTTGAGACATCTTTAGTAGAATTATTTTTTATTAAATTGCCAAAAGAAGTACTGAAAGAAATAAAATTTATTATACATATTAACAAAATTATTCTTTCGTCAAAAATTAAAAAAGAATTTAAAAGAATTAGCAGTTTGTTACTTATTCTAAAATGCTGCTTTGAATTAAACCTAATTTGCAGTTTGATTTCCGAAAAAAATAATTTCATTAAATAATGGACCATGAAATCTGATGATTTTCTAATCCCTTTTAGAATTGGAAATTACTATAGAATTATTTAACATTTTTAACCGAAGTTATTAGTAAAAAATATGTCTAAATATAAAATATTCTACAACATTTATCGTCAGTTGCTATTAAATATAAATTTATAAATCATTTTTGCTATAAATTACTATTAATTTATACTTCCTCGTTCGCTTCATTTTTTCTGTATACATGCTTATTTTCATGGTAAATGGTTTACTCTGTTTGTATTAGAAACTTTATTATCGTTATTGAAAACGATTTCTTTCATTTTTATTTCAGCTACTTAACAGACCAATGCAAACGATTTATTCCTATTGTGCAAATTATTTATTCTTAAACTGTAAATGGCAGCCATAAGAGTTTGAATGGTAATGTTTAGAATTATTTTCTCAGAATATGTTCGGAAATCCAAAAACACAAATAAAGAACTACTACCATTGCTCTTTCATTATGAATAAGCAATAAAACATACTTTTGTCTTCCTTTTATATTTACATATTAAGATACTCCTAGCATATTGAAAATATAAAATCAAAGTTGGTTTTACTACGTAATAAGTTTATTGGAAGAATAAGGATATTTGCTTTTATTTGGTAAGTCGATATTTTAAATCTCATAATCTTTTGTAAGCTTGAAGGATTATGTTTCAGATTCGGTAAAAGAAAAATTCAAAGAGGATAAAAGGGGATTTTATTTAATTTTTTCATGGAGTTAAAATCGTTTCTTTTTTTTTCCTATTTTTGAAACCGATACTGCCTTTTTCTTTTGAAAATACCTCCTTTTATAGAACGGCGATAAATTCAATTCCTTACAATATATATGTATTTTATTTCATTTTACTTTACATGAAATCTTAGAGTTCAAACAAATTCTAAATTTTATGACAGATATATATATATATATATGTGTGTGTGTGTGTGTGTG
>JAOUZG010045319.1:0-11501 GCA_026289955.1 Argiope argentata | reverse complement strand
GTATAAAACAAGGTGCATATGTAAAAAATGTAATAAATTATATAAATCAACTTCGATTTGTAAATCTTTGCATTGAAACTGTGAATTTTGGTTGCCATTTTTTGATTGAATATAAGTCGAAATTTGGATCGTTTGGCTGAGAGCAAGATCACGTTCTTTTCACGGCCTTCTAAACTTTAAACAAAAGCGTTTCAAGTTTCATGTTGTGAAAGTATTTGAGATATGTCCTTATTGATTTTAAGCTATCATTTAATCTGTTTTTATGCTGTTTGTCTCCGACTGAGTGTTAAGTTATTTATATTTTTCCAAGTTTTACATTTTGATCCGCTTAAGCAAAAGTAGAAAATTCCATATTTGTTATTTACAATAATCGCTATACTTAAGTGATTTTTTCGTTTTATAGATTTATTATTGACAATAAAACATTTATTAACTGTAATGGAAAAAATATTGAAAAAAAAATCAGAAAGATCATTGATTCTTTACCAGATAATAGATAAAAAATAATCATTTGTCTCTGACAGTCTGTGAGAAAATAACTTTTGTGACAAAGGCGGTGAAATGGAGAATTAAGCTCAGTAAACATTGTGTTGAGATTCAAAATTTCAGTCCGTTAAAATAGTAAATCCATTTTATTTCATTCATGTTCTAATTTTTGTCTTTTTACAAAAACTGGAAACCAAAACCTACTGCTCAAGAGCCGTAGGGTTTCAGGTTCTAGACCCGATTCCACCGAAGAACCGTCATATAAGGAGGTCTGTTGCACGTTGAATCCGTCAGGTTCAAACGTGCACCCGCTGTAGTATGGTATGGTATGGTGTGGTTTGGTGTGGTATAGTGAGGAGGAGAGGTGCCAGCTCAGGTGTCGTCCTCTTCCTCTGATCACTAATGTCAAATATGATTTTTTATGCCTTAATTAAAGTTTATCATTTTTTTACAAGTATTGAAGAATAAAATTTTTATTTACTTAACAGAAAGTTTAGTACAGACTATTCTTATTCAAGAGAATAAGTATATAAAATATTGTGGATTTCAGCTATGATTTTTTAAAACAAGGTATCTTGATATTTTCTGTTTAATTTAGATCGCACTGTGTGTGGCAAAATTGAATAGTACCCCCATTATTATTTTTCCACGGATGATTTCCTTTTGTTGACACAAGTAGTTATTTCCCAGCGTTTTACATTTTAATATTTTTGCCTCTTTGTGTACTTCGAAAATAATATTATTAAGGCAAACGATTTTTAAATAAACCATCGAGAAGCTTCAAACACTCTCTATTATTTGATGGTTATTTGACTTTTGATAAAAAAATATATTTGTGTACATAGCATTTACACAAATAAATATGCTTAACATTCATAATAAAACTCTAAAACGACGCGCAAAAAGACAATGGCTGTTGAAATATGCCTTCAACGTGAATATCAGCGCACAGTACAAATACATTAACTAAAATTTATAATATTTTCCTTAAATATAAATGGTCTAATATAAAAGTCTAATCAGTAAAATAAAATAAATATAAAAGTCTAATCAGTAAAATAAAATAAGTAATATAAAAAAATTTAAAGTCAATTTCTACTTAGGTCAGCAAAGAAATTTTATTTTAGTATTTTATTGAATAATTACAATTAATATAAATATGTATATACATGAGACAGAATCACAATATTAAGTGGCAAAATGGAAAGCGAATTTCCTCCCAATTTTTCATTCTCCTTCTCGATACGTAGCTCGATCTTATGGTTAGGTAGGGGGAAATGACCAACAATGGATGACAAAGATTTTAAGGAGAGAAATCGGATTTGAACCTGAAGCTTAAAATTTCTTCAATTTTATTTTTTGGGGAAAAATAATTCCTTCTAACCACTGAACCAGTATACTTATTAGGATAAACATGCACTTAAAGCAAAAATTTATTAAAAAATTAATGATTTTCGTAAGAAAAGAACTCTTATTCTTCACTCAAAAAAATACCGATCAAGCTACTGCATGTTGGTTTCAAATTTACTTACAAATACTTTCTTTACAATACTTTTTAAAGCTCTATTTTTAAATTATTAAAAATTAAATGAAATTAATTGACGAATTATTATTTAAAAAAATCTATATTAACATAAAGTGTCATTCAATATAAGTTTTAAAAATCCATTTTAACTTGACTGGATGAATAAAAAGTATTTCGTTGACGATTGAAAATTTGAACAAGATATATAAATACATAATCATATAATTATTTTGATTTGAAACAGAAGTGAGTCGTGGCCGAGAATCATGGAGAAAACAGTGTTGGCTTTTTGATTTAATTTTTTTCTATTTCGTGATGCACGGCACAAAGACAGACGGTTACTCAGCCATTAAAGCGACCAGGGACCTTTAAAAAGAATTTTTCCAATTTTTACCTTAACCATTTAAAATTTTATGCACATTAAGAGTAACACAATAGGAGACGACATACACAATTTTAACGCATTGTATTAATTTATTTATGAGTTGGGGGTTAAATGTAATATAATATTAACCATAAATAACTTTAATGAAAAATGTTCCAGGCGCTCCAAATGAGTTCGAAAGCGCTCCAATTTTTGTTACTACTTTCTTTAACCCTTTTGGAAAAAAAATTGGGATTAATCTTTGAGTACGAAATATCAAAATTAACAAATGTAATAACACATAACTACTTAAACTTTTTAAAAAAAAATCCGGAGTTTTAAGTTATAATATTGATTAATTTTGATCATTAATTAACTTCAAGATTAATCCCTAATTTTGTTACAAAAGGGTTAGAGTAAGTGATAATAAAAATTGGAGCACTTTCGAACAAATTTGGAGCGCCAGGAACATTTTTCATTAAAGTTATTTATCGCTAATATTATATTACATTTAACCCACAACTCATAAATAAATTAATATAATGCGTTAAAATTGTGTATGCCATCTCCTATAGTGTTACTCTTAATGCCTGTAAAATTTCAAATGGCTAAGGCAAAAATTGCAAAAATTCATTTTAAAGGTCCCTGGTCACTTAAAGAGCATAAAAGGGTATAAAAAATGAAAAAAAGTACCGAAATCCCGAATTTTGAGAGGAATTCTCCTCTCAATTCTCGTCTTGACCTTTGACGAGAGAAACTCAGAAATCCATTAATAGAATCTATTTACACCAGTGATTTATTATCCATCCAATCGGCACTTGGAGTTAATGAAGCATTATTTTTACAACACTTCGTTTAATTGATTAAATAGAAAAGGTGGAATAGGATCAGAAAATAACATTTTGAAATGAGGCTACTGTGAGCTAAATTAAGACAAAACATTGGAAATTAATTGCTATTGAGATTAGTTTAAAATATTACACAGACGCACGCGCACATAGGGATAGTGTGAACTAATAGCAGGAATTGATAAAAACAGTTATATTTTCGTTAAACATTAACGACAACGCGAGTGGTGAAAAAAAAACTATCAACCGAAGTTAGGTCATCCGTAACTGCTATTATTTAAAAAAGGAAAAAAAGAGGTGATAAGCCTTTGTCGCTATTTCCCGGATTGTTTACATTCAAGTTCAAAAGAAGAAAAAAAAAGTATGACGACTCAATAAGCATCGTCTATTGTTTTTATTTCTTAACTGGACTCAAAACAACACATTCGGAAAATAAAAATGTGTCATCTAATCAGACAGCACAAAAAAATGAGACCATTAAAAGCTACATATTCTTTCTAGAAGGTTTGCTCGTACAAATGGACTGCTATCCTATTAATAGTATATCATATCTGATTTTCATAGATTAAGCAAAGTTTCAGGAAAAAATTAAATTGATAGCCAAAACTTTTTAAAAATATATTTGCTGCTTACTTTTTATGTAAATATATAGAATAAACGTTTTTTTTTCTTTTCTGAAATGGGACTTTCTAATATTTAAATCAAAACTAATCACTAAAAAAAGATTCCAATTCCAAATAAAAGGAAATTTAAAAGATCAGAGGAAAATTATGAAAGAAAACATTAAGAAAACTCTCTAACTTAATAGAGAATGTGAAATAGTCTCCTTAAGTGACCTACTGGCTCGCCAGAAATATTGTTTTTTTCTTCTGAATATTGTTTAGATATAACTTGATTGCTCTAAATTATTTCATTAAAACTATATTAATTTAATTATTTTATTAATGTTCACCTTCAAGAAACAGAACTTTTTCAATTCCTATTATTGGTTCACTCTCTATCTCACTCTATATACATTTATCTTATCAAAATTTAATTAATGAAATACTTTTTATTCATCCACTCAAGTTCTAATACATTTTTAAACTTGTAGTGGATGACACTCGATGTTAATACAGTTTTTTTCAAATATTAATTCCTTAATTAAATTTAATTCTTTTTTTATTACTTTAAATAGAGTTTTAGCAGTTTGAAAAGAAAACTGAAATCAACAGGCAGTGGCTCGATCGGTAAAATGCGAGGATTTCAGTATTTTTCATACGAAGGTGAAGAATGCGAGTTCAGTTGTTGTGAAAATCAATCATTTCTTGATAAATTATTTACATTAATTGTAATTATTTAATAAAAATTTAAAAAAATTTCTTTGTTGAACTCAGTAGGATTTTAATTAATTTGTATTTAGTAGTAGATTTTAATTTTGATTTAATTATTTTTTTATATTTAGAGATTAGTCTCCTAACATCATTAAAAATCGTGAATACCCATCCCATCTGTCTCATAAAAAAGGAATTAAAAAAAATTGAAAAATTTGAAATTCAAAACAAAAATATATTTATTTATTTATAGAAATTAAATAAAAAAATGCCAAAATTTATTGAAATTTCGGTTGTTAAATTTGGTGTCATTAAAATTAAAATTTAAAGTTTAGAAACAGTATTTCATTATTATTTTTAAGTTTGAAAACAGTATTTTCGGAAATTAAGGCGGGAAAAATTCAAAATTCATCGTTATATTCTATTCACTAATATTCTAATTAAAAAGTTTTTAAAAAATTACTCCAAAATATATATTCCCATCTTCCAAATTATATGTTCCGATTTTGGCAGATGTGTGATAAACGGTCTCAATTGTCGAGCGCTCTCTCCCCTCCCTCTCCGCTGCTCATACCAATTCGTCTATTAAAAATAGACATAAAAATGATAGACGTCGCCTCATTGACTTTTGCTATAATCAAATGGAAATTTTTTTAAATAAGATTCGAAGTTTAGATCCCATAATTAATTTTGATTCTTGCTTTAGAATTATTCCAACGAAGTCAAATTAATTTATATATATATTTATATATTATATTTCAAATTAATTTACATAGTAAAAATACCTAAGAGATCAAAAGGAGAGGGATATTTGTCACTACACTCAGCGTTACAGATAGCGGTGGTTTTTTCTTCGACTATATGTTGAATCACCGATGGCATAATGTGACATAAGGAGCATCTTTAAATAGGTGAGCCCTGTCTTTTATTTTTGAACGCAAATACCAGCAAAAAGGTTTTTTTTACAGCTATAGGGACTAAACTAAAATTATATTAACAGAAATGGCAGGGTTGCAGTGGTCTGATGGTGAGGTCTCAGAAGGTTTCAGGTTCACCACCCGATTCCACCAAAGTGTCAGCGGGTCTGATACATGCTAAATCTGTCGGATTCAAACGTCCTGTGGTTCAATGTGGAATTTTAAGGAGGTAGATGCTAGCTAGGATGTCGTTCTCGTTATCTGAACGTGGTTCAAAATTACAAGATCCATCCCTAGATAGCCTTAGTGTTGCTTTGAAACGGGACTTTAATATAACTGTAAGCTATATGTGCATCTTAAAACCATTCAAATAGATTCATTGATTGAGATAAGACATTATTGATAATAAGAATTCTTAAATACTTGAATTGATTTTTGACTGTACTTATTATAGTATGTTTATTTATTATTTTAAATTGATATATAATACTATTTTTGTAAAATATTTAGCTAACTTTAAAATCCATGAGAATTTTTTAGATTAAATTTAAATTCTTTCTTTTTGCCATTAATAACTTTTTTTAACTATATGAATTTTGTATCTATTGTAATTGTATGATAATTATAGTTAATTATATGAAAATTCTTGCAATTGTTATGATATGGGGAGGAGGGTGCAAGCTCGGATGTCAGCCCTCGTCTTCTGAGCGCGGTTCAAAATTCCGAGGTCCGTCCCAAAATAGCTTAAGCATTGCCTTACAACGGGACGCTAATATAACTAAACTGAACTAAACTATCAGAAAATAGGTTTTTCTGTTAATTTTTAACTGAAATTATAAAGTATGTTTAGGAATAGTTAAAGCCTGGATGTAAGTCGCTTGTCCCAAAGATGATGCAACGGGTGCTGTCAGGAACTAGCACCATGTGAAGAATTTTGCATTTAACATAAATAGGCTTTTTCCCGATCTATCGTGTTAAAATTTTCATATGGATTTTTCCACTTTTGGAATACAAACCTTTATAGCGAATTCATCCTCATTTCTGCGAATATATAAATAGGATGATAATAACACCTCTGATTAAGTTGTTAAAAATTGAAGACATTTCCTGTTCTGATGAATAAAATATTGTTCCATAAATTTTGTTTTTAATCCTATTTTTCTCTATATTCTAAAGAAATTGGAAGTATTCTAATCGTCAAAAGATTAGACTTCGAGATTTTCCAAATCTCCCTATTTCAGACTAACACTGTTTCAAAAAACATAATTGTGGGGTTATGTCTGTTTGTGAACAACGATAGCGCAAAAATTCTTTGAGTTAAAAAAATGAAATTTATTAATATATGATATTTCAGTCTTTTATAATCGATTTTTATGAAATTGGCTAACTGTCCAAGTACAACACTTTGAACTAGATGGATAAAAAATTTATTTAAAAGTTTTCAAATTTTGTATGGAAAAAATTTGAAAAGTTTTGTTCGAAAATCGATTTAACATAATTTCTAAAACCTAAAAGCTAGATAAATAAAAATTTAGTGTACCAATTTTAAAAATAGAGATTCGCATCAAATCCATTAAAAATTGACTGTCTCTTAATTTATTACTTAGCGTTTGTACAAACGTTGAAATTCAAATCTGAACCACTGAATTAAAATAAAATTAAATAGGTGTCCAAAATTCTTATTATAATGTGCAAAAGTCTAGTAGGGTCCGCGTTGGCCTAGTGGTAAGGTCTTGGCTCGTGACCTTATATAAATGCAGTTTCGAGAACCGACGAGAATCATCGTGTAAAGGGGTCTGTGGCGCTTTAAATACGCCAGGGCCAAACGTCCTCCAGCTGGTGTAACGTGGTGTAGAGAGGAGATTACCAGCTCAGGTGATCGTTCACTTCATCTGACTGCTGTTCAAAATTACATCCCAAAATATTCCAAGTGTGTCTTCATAACGAGATGTTAATACAATTAAACTGAACTCTAAATTAAAAGTCTAATATATGGTATTCCGAACATAAAAATCTCAGAACTCGTAACATTCATATCCATTATTCTATATGCCTGTCATTCATATCCATTATTCTATATGCCTGTCATTCATATCCATACTATACTATATGCCTATCATTCATATCCATTATCGTAGCATTCATAACCGTAAGAGAGTAAAGAGTTAGATTATCAAGGATATATCCCCTTTTTAGGGAGTATGCGTGAAAATTCCAGGGAACAATAGTTTAGCTCTCACTCACACACAAAGTCATAACAAACGCAAAGAATTCGAGTCCCAAAAGAGCAAAATCTATATTTATAAAACGCTGAAGGGAATTGAAAAAAACCGACTTGATTACTTTTTTCGAATGGCAATCAGTTGTAAACAAACTCTTTGCGAGCTTTTCAAACTGTTTTTTTTCTCAGATGAACTTAATTCAACGCTTCGCTTAGCTGTTTAATGGGGTTTCAAAGTGTTATTAGGAATCAGCTCCTCCCCTGTAAAACGAATTGCAACGACAAATATAAATTGTCGTATGCCAACTATTTCATAATTATTTAATCTCTGTTAAGTGTAAAATTTTCTGCATTTTTTTATGTAAATTGCCATTTCTGACTATAAATCTAATATTTAAAATAATGGCTTGTATAAATTTTACCCTTTTGTTTATATGGTTTTAAATATACAGTTTTTAATTTAGGATTTGTTATGTAATGTCCATCAAATAAACAGTATCTCCCGAGTATTCGGTTGGCCATTATAGGGTTTCCGTACTATCTGATCTTTTATCCCAACTTAGCAAGTAATATAAAATAAAAGATTAAAATGAAATCTGCTACGCCTATTTCAATGTATCGTGTCGGAACATTTCTTGAACGGCCAAGCACCACGTGCTCGTGCGAGTTAAATTATATTTTTATTCATTTTAATCGTTTCATAGAACGAATCACTTTAGTATTGCAAACGATCCAAGAAATGTCTCGCATTGATTGTTTAAAAAATATCGCATTTCCTATTTATTTTATTTCATATATAGCCAAGGTTCTCAAAACGACATTTTTCTAGGTTTTATTTGCTGCAGTCATCACCTTATTTTTTTTAAATAAGAGATTTTGTAAATGCGATGACAACGCGTTATTAGTAGCTGATATTTTGAGATGCTCGTGCAGATAATAAAATCTTTATTTTTCGCCTACGGATTTTTGTTTACACCACAAACCTCATTCCTAAAACATCATGTTCTGGCATGATAACAAAACTTTTTAGAATGTTCTTTCACTAGAAAAAAAAATCAAGGTTAAAACATCATTTGTTATTTTTATTAATTTTTTTACAGTTTCCAATAACACTGGAACACATTATATTTTTGTGATTTCCTCTTACTCAACGTCATAGGATCCCATGTTGTATGGGTATTCTTTAACCACTTGATGCCCCCTCTAGATCTGTCGGTCGAATTCGGCACCACCTCGTATATATTGCATTGAAAAAAAAACATTCATAACCACCATAATCACTGATTATATTTTAAAATGTTTAACTTCGAATGTAAAATCATGACTTCCAGATGTCCCCCAAGTGGTTATTAGTTTTTCATGAATCTACATTTTCCAAACAAATTGAAAAAAAATCATTTCACTCTTAATATTTTAGGAAGAAACATGGATCGATTTCTCTATCATTGAACCGATTAAAAATTTGCTCATAAATTAGTTGCCCGTCTTTTATTATTAGAGAAAATGTTTCCTTGCTCAAATGTTATGTCATAATTCGATTACAATTAAACGAGCTTCTTCAAACTGACTGTTAGTTGGAATTAAATTTTGTGACAGCATTTTAATAGAATTTAAACTCAATTTATTTTTGACGCTAAACAGAAAATTACTTTAAATTTTTCCCACAATTTTATCTCTTCACCAATCCAGATTGCGAAAAGGCGATTAACAAATAAAGAAGGATTTTGTTCCCACATAAAATATTTTTTTAATAATTAGTCCTAATATTTCCTTTCCTGGATTTTGACTTGGCACCGTGCCAAATTATTCTCGGGGGAGAAATTTTTCCTCTTGGATTACTTCAGCAAAAATAAAATTTTCGACTCGTCTGAAAAATAAATAAAAATCAATCAATGAAGGCATTTTGATCGTTATTGTACCAAGTTAGAAAGGAATGTTCGAATAATCAGCACAAAAAAAAATGAAAAATATAGTGGAAAAAGAATAGTGTATGTATAAACTTTATATTTTATTTAAAAGTGCCTACTTTTTTAGAGAACTTTTTAACGTTCAGTAAATTGTGTGCAATTTTTTTTAAAAAAAATGACGATCGTTTGCTCTTTTTGCAAGATATTTTTTTCAAATACTTAAAAAAATACTTTGCGAATATTTGGTGCAAATATCTCCACAATATTTATAATCCATGCCATGGAGAAATACGTCCGAAAGTCACCCAATTCAACAAGATTTAGTTTTCCATTCTGGATGTTAAAATTAGGGATTAAGGACTCCATGAGTCACCATGAGTCAAATATTAGAGCTATGAGTTTTTTAGTAATCTCCACGTTTTAAATCAGAATACGAAACGTGGAGATTTTTTAGTAATCTCCACGTTTTAAATCAGAAAAGGTTTTGGACAATATCCTTCCGTCTGTCTGACAAAGATAACATAAAAACGCTTTCATCTTGACAGATGAAATTTTCTCCACAGAAACTTTGTAGGTATCTGACAAATTTGAGTGAAATCCACTCAGAAAGTATGCCAGTCCGGCTGTTAGAATATAATTTAACGCCGTAATTACGAAATAAAGAGAACTACTTAAATAAAATTCGATGCATAGAATTAACATGTACGAGGGCAAATCAAAAAGTCTTTGCGCCTATTTTTTATTCGCCAAAAACAGGTATATACAGATATTTACAAATATATGTAGTGTACTACGTACCTTACATTATTTCTCAACATAGTCACCACACCGGTTCAGACATTTGTCCCATCGCAACACTAAATTAGAGATCCCTCTCTGGTAGAATTCTTCCGGTTGCCTGTGGAACCACCGTCGAATCGCGTTCTTGGCTTCTTCGTCACATGTGAAACTCTGTCTTGCCAGAAACTTCTTTGTGGACCGAAAACATGAATATGACTAGGGGGCAAGGTCTGGACTGTAAGGTGAGTGTTCCAGATTCTCCCAGTGAACGCTCATTCTTATGCAAGTCTTTACAACCTTTTTGAAACTCACGACACTACCATTGAACACTTCTCAAAGAGAGACAATTTTCCCCGTACATGGGGTGCATTTCCCTGTGAATTTCTATGGGCGTTTGTCCCTTTCTCCATAGAAAACGAATAACACTTCGCTACTCATAAACTGTGGACGTCAGAAGAACAACCGCCATCTTAAATGACTGATAACAGCTCCACTCATCGGAGTAAAAGGTAGATACGGCTGGTACGGTTCAAGGAATGTTCACTACTGTGAATGTATATGTTCGCTTTGTATTCACAGCCGTAATTTCGTTTAGAAAATTGGCGCAAAGACTTTTTGATTTGTCCTCGTATAATTTAGAAACCTTACAAATTTTGAACCTAACCCAAACAGAGATAGACTGTCTGTCGGTCTGCACTCTAAACGTAATAGTTTAATATCGCAATGACTTTAATAAATGCATTATTTTTATAAGTAGTTCTGTATCAATTTTAATTCGTTTGGGATAAACGCATCTAAAACCCAAATTCAATTTTAGGACAGTATTCAATGTATGCTTGGGATTAATCGACCAAGTAACTCGCCAAAGATTTAGTAAAATTACTGAATTCTCGCCAAAGGTAAGTAAAATTTTCGCCAAAGGTTAGTAGTGAAGACATTCTCTGGGATAAGATATTTATTGGAGAGTGTGAAAGAAATTTTTTGGGAGACTATTTCGACTGGTTTAAAAATAATTTTTATTGCATATCTTTTAAAAATAGAGTTTATTATTGCAATAAATTGTTATGTTTTCATCAAATATTTAATTACGCTATTTTTTTCTCTTTGTTGGAAAGTCAAGGAACTAAGGTTTTGCTGCAT
>JAOUZG010045315.1:0-10175 GCA_026289955.1 Argiope argentata | reverse complement strand
TAAAAGTCTGCTTTTAAAAATACTTTTTGAATAAATTCATATCTTATGGTTTCGATTAAATATTCATATATGTGAAAATGAAATCTATCATTAAAGAAACATTTTTAAACATATGCTGGAATTGTCAAAAGTAAATTCAACTGACTACCTAGGAAAGAAAAAGAAATGCTTCATTTCAGTGAACTTTTTAGGGTTACTGGAAGATCTGCAAGGTATAAAATAATATTCTTTTCAAATATAAATATTATTGATTATTATCTGTTTAAACTGAATTGTTTTCAACTATATTGTTTTTTTTTAAATATATGAAGGTTATATTCAGAAGTATTTAATTAAGAAAAATAATGAACTGTATTTTTTTCACAATAAAAAGTTACTTTGGGCTGTAATTAATATATATCTCTATTTACTTGGACCAGTAACAAGTTTATAGACTGTAATAGTAATAATCTGCAATCATTATATTCAATTTTCATTCTATTAATATTTAACTTTGCATTCTTTTTTGGTAGTACACTTTTATATTTTAATTTTGTTACAACACAAAAACAATTTTTTTCCCATAGAATTAATTTATTTTAAACTTTAACAAGATTTGAGAAACATGCATTGTTTATAAATTTTTTTTTCTGAATTTTAATGAATTCAGAATTATTAGCAGTTATGTTTCATGACTAATATAAACCTTAAAATCTTGAAATACTCTAAATTATTATTACATGACTCTCTACTACTCTAATTTTTTTAAATATTCAATCTATAGAAGTATTGTGAAATTTTTCTAATGAAACAAGCTTAAACAATGCTTAACGTTTTAATAAGATTCTATATATTTCATAAAGTTTCTATCCATTCATACGTCTGTGTAAATGTAAATAATTCGTAGTTTGCCATATTTTATAGTTCTTAAAAAAGAACCAGTATATTGCATTATTTTTTAATGATTCTCCCTAACATATTTTGATCACCTTGTAATTTAAAGAGATGAAAGGGCATTTTACAGAAGAGAAACATTTTGGTTGCTCAGTATATTAGTATCCTTAATTTTACTTTTTCTTTTCTCTATTTTTGAATCAATCATTTCCTTTCTATATTAGTGTCTGTTTCTTTCATTAATGGATAAAATACATTTGATATCTTCTTCTTTTTTTTCACTTTCATTTTTAAATGTTAGGACACCAAGAATTTTGCATGTCCATTTATGTTTTCCTGTTGTATTTTATCAGAATTGGTTTAAAATGCCTTGATTTATGTGTGTATGTAATTTATCTCATTTGTTTGAATATGAAATAATATTATAAAAGTGTACGGTTGTTGAAGTTTGGAGATTGCCTTAATAAAGAAATGAAACTGTTCCTAATGAAGAATATATTATAGCAATTGTGACTTTGGTTACTGAATGTGATGATTGGGATAATGATGTGACACATGCCTTTAAAAGTTCTGTTAATTTTTATCATAAGAATAAAAAAATATATATTTAAAAAAATGACACAAGTGGCCAAAAATTAGAAGAACAGTAGTGCAGAATATTGTGAAAATCTTTTTTAAAATTTTCTTAATAAAAGATGCAAAAATTCTGTTGAATCTTAAATAATTATCATGAATAACTCAAGACTGAGTATTCAGGAAGTGTTCTTATGAGTTCAATGAAACTATTTTATGTAAAGAGAATATAAGTAATAGTTGCAAAAGAAGAAATGTAAGAACTATAACAGTATTCAAAATTAAAACATTTATTGGATTACACTTGCTAATGCGTATTACACATGGTAATTTTATAGTAATAAGTGCTTTATATATCGTAAAAATTATGTCTTTCATACGACCTTTAAGAACGAAATTACATTTCTTAGTATCTGATTAATATGATGGCATCTTTGCAATGCACCTTTTCATTTGAAATAAATTTGAATGTAGCAAGCACATTCAAATGCATCAATTGTTTTACTATTGGTTTAAAAGGTTTAAATTGGTTTTTGAATATAAAAATTACTTTTGAAGAAATAAGGTTGCATTTTGATTTCATAAATATCCTTTAAAAGAAAAGAAAATGGGGAGTTGAAAAGAAAAGATTAAAATATGATTTTTTTAAAAATATAGCAGTTTGAAATAAATTTTATACAAGTGAGAATGATATTACTTTGTTTTTGATTATACCCTTTTCCATTGTATTCATTTTTTTATTGACATCTAGTAAATATTTTATAAACTATTTCTGATCACATTTGTAGGCTAGTTATTATGCAAAACAAGTGAATTAGGGAACACACATTAGAATGAAATGTGTTTATGTGTATATATCATCATTAACATATATATATTTTAAAAAATAGTTAAATTGACAAACCTCTAAACATATTGCCATATTCATCATTGCATATCAAACAAATATTTCAAACTCCAAACTTCATTTATTTAACGAACTAAAGCATATAGTAAGGATTTTTTTATTTAGCACAATAGTAAATCTATATCATTTTTTTCAAAAAATAAATAAATAAATAATAATAATAAAGCAAAAAATTAAAAAGCATTAAATAATAAAGGAAATACATTACCATTTTTTTATTGTATACAAATAAGTTGCCAATAATTATTTTAATAAATTAAAATTATATTTATTTTCAAAATGACCAATGTACTGAATTTTATTAACTATAAATATATTCTTTATAAAATCTAATTCGTTCATAAATATTTAATAATTCTTAATTTTTTTAATTTAGCACTTTGATTGCATATTTAAAAATATTAGCAATTACTTTAAGGTGTAATATAAATTTCTGTCTTAATTTATTTCTAATATATGTATTAGATGTAATATTTTAATGTACTATTATTTACAGATATTCAATCTTTATAGCTCATATCTATCTATCTGATGCTTTTTCACACAGTGATGTCCGATGGTTAATAAACAGGAGCTCTGAAATTCTTCAGATATTTCATTTTAAATTTCACTTAATTTTATTTGACTAGTTTTTCATTTTATTTGACTAGTTTTTGTTAAATTGCTATCTATACATAAGAAATATTGATTCAGTTTTTGCATTTAAAATTTTTTTGCAATAATTTTGATTTGCATTTGAAATTGCAACTGTTTAATATGTTATTAAACACTATCATTAAGATGTATTTCAAAATAAGTGTTCCAAACAATGTCATCTATATGTAATTTTCAGGATTTAGTAAAAGTTTTGGAATTAATATTTTGCAGCATCAATGATTGGTGAATATATATAATTATAAAGACTGCATTGTGAGCTGTTAAGGAATATGATATGTATACTATTTATTTGATAATTAATGGCAGATTAATTCTAAACCATATATATTTGATTACATATAATAACAGTATTTGTAAAAGCTCAAATTTGAACTAATTGACTTACATGAATAGCATGAAATAGAACTAATTGACTGGCATTGAAATGGAATTAAATAATTATCAAACAATAAAAAGGGCTCAAAATTTGTGAAATAGTTGTATATTACATTTTTTTATAGTAAAGAATTGTGATGAAATTTAACTAAGTTCTGTTAGAAATATATATTTTTCTTTTTTGAATTTTGGATTCTAAATCTCTGCCTTACATTTTATTGATATTGATTAAATATTTTTAACCTTCTTTTATAATGACTTGATAAGTTTGTAGTTTTTTTAAAAATCTACTAACCTATATTAAAGTATAATTTATGTACAAAACAATTGATTTATTAAACTGTCATTGTAATTTTTTAAATAATGTAATTGTAATTTTATATTACAATTTTTTGCATGATATTGCATTAGGCTAATACTTAGAAAAATTGACTTTATATTGTAATTTCAAAATATTACATGGTTTCTGTTAAATGAATTAATAAATATTCATAAAAAATATAATAGCTTGATAAGTTTGTTGGGGTTTAAAAAAATATTTACCTATATTAAAGTATAATTTATCTATGAAACGATTGATTTATTAAACTTTCATTGTAATTTTTTGTAGTTAGTTATAATATTATATTACTATGTATTGCAGGATATTGCATTAGGTTAATTTTTATGAAAATGGACTTTATATTGTAATTTCAAAATCTTACATGGTTTTTGTTAGATAAATTAATGAATATTTATAAAAGATTTTCAAATTTTTACAAAGATGCAGCACATTTTTAATTCCTTTGTTTAAATTATTGCATTAAAAACAATTCTAAAAAGAGAAATATTAAAGGAATAAAAAGTCTAAATGATAGAATTTTTATATTTCTTTTATGAGGCAGTTGAGGAAAAATAATCAGTTCTTAAATACTTGTACTAAGCTCAGCACTTTATGGTAATGGTTTCTAGGACATATGCACTGCTGACATTACTGAAAGTGGTAAATACTACACAAAAGCTGAGATTATATAGCATTTTGAAGCAGGAGCAATTCTCGCAATTGGCTAAGAACAGCCCTTTCCCTCTTTTATTTTCTATTATGAGGAAGTGGAAAAAAAAAAAAAAAAAAGCTTTGGGAGTCAATTCAATAAAATTAATTATAAATACGTTTTTTTTAAAAATATTTTTGTTTCTCAGATTTATAAACATTAGAATTCTTATATTTAAGGGAGAAAATATATATAATCATCTGGGAATTTATAGTTATTATATAAATCATGTGAGACTTAAATAATTAATAATGAAAATAGTCACCCAGACTTTTGCACTTACTCTTCTATAATAGTGATATCCACTCTCACCTGACATAAAATTTTGAACATTGAGAGAAGGCCATCTTCTAATTTCTATCCCAGGATTAAAATTGTAATAACATAAAATTAATAATAAAGGTATTTTGATTTGCATAAATTCTGATATTTTATGATGGATATGGTTATTATCCTGATAACTTTTTTTGGACTCTCCATGTATAAAATATTAGGCAAATATAAGATTTTTTTTTTTTAAAAAAGGTACTTTTCCATTAGCCGGCTGCCAACGAAAAATCGCCAAAGGAATATGGCAGAATTATTATTTGGCGATTTTTCGCTGTCACCCGGGTGCAGGAAAGCACCAAAATTACACTCGAAAATAATGAATTTAGTTTAAAAGAAAAGATTATGAAAAAATATGACACTTTTCCGTTAGTCGGGCGCCAGCTAAAAAATCGCCAAAGAAATTTGGCGGAACTCTACATTGTTTGGCGATTTTTCGCTTTAAAATCGTTGTAAAAAATTGGGCAGAATTCTACATTATTTCACAATTTTTCACTGGCGCCAGGCTAACGGAAAAGTACCAAAAATGTTTAAATCAAACTAATTTTTTTGAGCGAATTTTAAAAACGACTCAAATATTTTATATTTGATATCTTCCCAGATTTTCTTTATATGATGTTTTTCTAAATGTATCTCATATTACTGATATAGTTAGTATAATTTGATTACTGATATCAAATTATACTAAACAAACATTTCCGTGTAATTCTGAATACGTTGGTTAGTGTCAAAGAATTTTATGGGGACTCGGTACACTGAGAACCAACGAATTGGAATTCAAGGATTTCCTAATTTTGAGTGAAAAATTATCTTTGGACTTTTGACTTTTTAAACTGAAAATTTCAAAGCAATTGGAGAAGTATTTAGCGAGATGCCTTATCAGGTGCCACGCCCACTTCCTGCGTTTACATCAAATATTTTCGTGGCCAAGTATTTTTTTTTTCCTGTGAAATAAAATGCAGGCCAATTGTTTGATACTGTAAAGATTAAATCTTTGTTTATAATTTTATTACTTTCGCTCTTCTTTTCCATAAAATTCATCACTGGTTATCTCATTATAATCATCTTCAAAATTACAAATTTCATTTGAATTTCAATAAAGTGATCTAGAATTTTTGATGTGCATTAATAGATATGTGATAAGCAGAATTGCTGGGAATTTAGTAAATATTTTGGCAGAATAGAATTTTATTGAAAAAAAAAAAAAAACGAGAAGTTTCTTTTTTCTAATAATCCTTATATTAGAAAAAAGTATATTATATTAGAATCCTTAATTAGAATATATATGAGTATAATATATATTAGTAAAATTGATATTCTATTACTTACAAGTTCGATATTATTGTTTTGAGATAAAAACCTGCTTGATATGAGCTGTTTTTATTACATTTTTTTTTTATGTTCAAAACTTTAAAGCTGCTTTTTTCAGTTTGTTTTATTTCCAAAATTCTGTTTGAAATGAACTGTTTAAATTCAGTCATATTTTACAGTAATTGCAAATTTTTTTTTCTGCTCGCTCTTAAAATCCTGCTTAATAGGGATGGATTTGTAAAAATTTCGATTAGGATTCTTTTTTTTTTTAATATTCAAGGAGAAAAAAATCTCATAATTTTGATTTTTTTTTCAGAAACTATTACAAATATCAAAAATTTGATCTCCAATTCTGATAAATACAGCGTGAGATTCCTTAAAAAATATTTGGAGAAAAATATAAAAATAATTGTTTTAAAAAATGCATTTTTAAAAAAGTTAATATATTTTTTTTAAAAAAAAATAAAATATTTAAATCTATAACTTTTGAAACTGAAAAATATTTCAGAAATTAACGCTTCTGCACAATTTATATCTATCTATTCCAAAATGTGAAATATTTGTGTGAATTCGGATGAAAAATTTTGTTGGGTCCTGAGTCTCCTCAATAATTGAAAGTGAATGAACACATTAATCGCAATCACGTTAAGTAGCTTCTACTGTATAAGAGAATTTCATTATAATGTGAAAATATGATGTTGTTTTGGTTAGAAGGTTTTGGTGTCTTCAAAATTTACGGACAAAAAATAAAGAATACGGGCCACTGGAAATAATCAACAGGAGAATTTCTTACCTGCTTTTACCAGTATTGTATTACACTCACTGGTCAATGAATTATAAATCCTCGTGATTTTCATTTGGATGCGTGGAGTATGTCATTTTTTTGTTATGACGTTTGTTACACGTGGTTGGGGTGCTAGTATAAGTAAGGTGTAATAGTCCTTTTCGCGATGAATGAAGCAAAATGGTAAAAACAACAGATCTTTCACCACTGGGTTCTCAAAAGCAGCCATATTAAAGGTTTTCAAAAGTTGGAATCAGAACCCACAGTGCTTCTCTAGAAGACGCCACTACACATTTTTCCAAGAATGTGATCGGCGGCGTCTCCGACGAAATGTACGGCAGAACAGGGACTCTACTGTAATTCAACTGACACAAATCGTCAACCAAGGCTCTTCCCAACAGATTTCAGCTCGAAACATGCATAGAGAATGGCAGAGGATAATAATGCATAGTCGAGTGCCTGTGAGAAAGCCATTCATTTCTGCATGATATGCAAAAATTCGTTTTCAGTGGTATCAGAAAAAGAAGACACTGGGCATCTGAGGATTGGAAACGGGTAATGTGGTCGGATGAATCACGCTACATCTTACTTTGCACTGATGGAAGACTCCTAATTTAGCGAGAACCCCGCTAAGCCATGAATCCACCTTGCCTTACTCTTACTGTTCAAGGGTCTGGAGTGAGTATCATGATATGGAGCATGTTCAGCTGTCATGGAAGTGGTGCCCTGGTGTTCCTCGAGGGTAGACAAGCAGCTATGCGATACCTAGATATACTCTGGCAGATCAAGTGCACCCTGCAACGTTGCATTTTTATCCTGATGGTGACGGATACTTCATGGACGATAATGCAAATATATATCATGCCAGAAGTGTTCAAAATTGGTTCGCTGACCATCACTCTGACTTCCAACATCTTCCCTGGACATCACGTAGACTGGATCTTAACCCCATAGAAAATGCGTGGGATATGGCGGAAAGACGCACCTTACATCATTCTCCTCTTCCATCTAATCTACAAGATCTAAAAAGCTGCATAGCCAATGCATGGTATTCTCTGAATGTAAATGCACTTCAGAAGTTAGTAGACTCGATGTCCAAACGAATCAGAGCAGTTATCCGTGCAAAATGTGGTGCTATAAAATAATAATCTTGGCTTTCTAATTCATTTACCAACGGGTGTATTATTATGTATGCTTCTTTGAAATCAGCTGCGTTTTTAAAAATTTGACTTGCTCTTACCAGTATTGCTTTATTATTATGTATGCTTCTTTGAAAGTAGATGCGTTTTTAAAAAGCTGACGTAGAACTATGGCATCATAGCTGTTAATGCATTTCAAAAATCGGTCGAGCTCCAAAACTTTGTCAGCTAGAAAAATTGAAAATGATATATATATATATATATATATATATATATATATATAGAAAGAGAAGGAGAGAGAGAGACCAATAAAGTCTGGTAATTGTTTTAAAACTGTATAAACTAGTTAACAATTTAAATAAAAGAAGACAAATAATGAATCAAAAATAATGATGTATGGATATAGGGTGATGTTTAAAAAAGCAGCTTAACTCTTAAGTCATAGATCAAAGTTAGTAACGGTGATCAAAAATCGATTCGACTCCAAAACTGACTTTTCTATAAGTAGGAGCTAATACATGTTGTTTAACTTGCCGCCGTGATCTCAAAAGTTATAATCAGTTTTCCTAAGGTCATCAATTCTAACGCTATCGCGATATTCGTCGACATATTTAGTAGTCCTTTATATCTTAATTAAAATATGTATTGATCGCAAATTGCATCGAAAGCTACAGAAAGGAAATTGGCATCAACGCGTCTAAATAAATATTTATAACTATAAATCACCTAATATTATAAGTAAGGCTTTTATATTTTTCATAAATTTAATATGATAGTTGCACACAAATACTCATATATATGTGGGAGTCTAACCAAATCTTCCAAAAAAATTAGACTCTTCACATAGCGGGGTTTTAGTGGTTTGATGTTTAGGATTTTTTAAATTATTTACGGGTTCAGTTTCTAAACTAAGATAAAAATAATGCAAACGAAGGATGAATAGACTTCTTTAAAAAAATAAAAGATTTTATTTAGAGTTAAAGGGAAAATTTTACAAAGGGGAGTATTTACAGAGATATATTAAATGGATTAAAACATGGATACATTAAACAAACAGAAAGTTAGATTATTTCCTCTAGGAGGATGTCAGAAGTAACAAAAACATTATGTGACTGAAAGCATATTGCCGCGTAGCTTTGCGAGTGGGAACCGCTGACACGTGGACACGTCTTTATCGTATCGTGGTTAGTAGGCCTCTGCCTGAAAATTAACTGTGACAGTTTTTCAAAAGCTCGATAGATGGCGTTGTTCTGGAATGTTGTATTGATTAAAATTAGCGTCCTTTGGGAAATGATCTAACCTTTTACAATTCTCGCTTTGAATTACGTCTGCCATCGGACGTTGGTAAAAGAAAAAAATGAAAGCTAAAATGATGGTTAAACAAAATAGCTCCTACATATATATTAACACTCTTATCTGTCTTTCGAAAAAAGGGTTAAAGCGAAGAAATTTAAATATTTCTGTTTTATTCATTACTTAAAACAATCATTCAGGGTTTCAAAATTAAGATTGAATTTTTAATTGGTAATAAAATGACCTTTAGATTTTTTTTTGATAAGGACACGACCGCTTGATGAGGGTCTCTGTGATCCACCAGCTCACTTCAACCCCTCACGACTTTGGAACCGGAGGATTTAGGATTTGAGACTCGATACCACACAATAATCATCGTGTAAGATGGCCTGGTGCATATTAAATCCATTGGGGGCGAACATCTCCTCTTTATTACGGCGTGGAAGTTCGGAGAGGGTGGTGCTACTCAGGTGTTGTCCTCGTTATCTGACCTCAGTTCAAAATTAAGAGATTCGTTCTAAAATAGCTCTAATGTTGCTTTAAAATGGGATAATAATATAACTAAGACAGCCTGATGTCAAGGTCTTTTCCAAGTTCGAGATCTGTTTCTACGGGTCTGGTGTATCTTGTATCCCTCCAACTGGTGTGGAAATCTGGAGAAGGGGTGCCCGTTATAGTATCGTCCTTGTTTTTTGACAGCGGTTCAAAATGCAAGGTCCGTCCCAAACGGGATTTCCATTTAACTAATCTAAACAAAATTTGATTCGTTGGTTTCTAAGCTGTAATTGGAAAGCAACCTTAAATTTTTTTTCTAAAAATAGTAACAAAATATTCAGAATCACTCTAATTTTTTTTGAAAACACACACACACACACACACACACACACACACACACACACACACAC
>JAOUZG010045303.1:0-13680 GCA_026289955.1 Argiope argentata | reverse complement strand
ATAAAGATTTAAGATCGAAATATGAAAATATACTAATTTAAAAGTTAAATACATTTAAGATTAAAAAAAAAAAGGCTTAAATGAAATCTGTTATACATATTTCAATGTATCGTGTTAGAAAAAAATTTCTTGAACGGCCACTCACCACGTGCTCGTGCAAGTTAAATTATGTTTTTATTCATTTTCATTGTTTCATTGAATAAGTCACTTTAGTACTGATTGCCAACGGTCTAAAAAACTTTATCTAGCCTTAATTATTTTTTTAAAAAATATCAGATTTCCTATTTATTTCATTTTACATAATCACGTCCTCAAAATGACATTTTTCTAGGTTTTATTTGCCGTAGTCACGAATTAATTTTTTTTAACCAGAGCTTTTGTAAATGGGATGATATCACGTTATTAAAAGCTGATTTTTTTGAGATGCTCGTGCAGATAGTAAAATTTCAATTTTTCGTCCATGGATTTTTGTTGACTTCAGAAACCTCATCCCAAGAGCAACATCATGTTCTTTCACGATAAAAAAGTGCTAAACACTGTACTTAAGAACCGTGTATGGAGACTAAATTCAACTTTTAAAATAACATTAGAAAACAGGATAGGAAATGAAAATTTATAGTTATTTTATGTTAAACATGATAATGCACATTAACAAATTCAGTTTTTTAGAAACGTTAAAATATTTGAAAAATTTGCTAAACAAGTAATTATTTATATAATTGACTTAAAAATAAACAATTATTTCTCAAATTTCAGCTCAATGTAGCATATTGGATATGATTTAATCCTTTTTTATAGAACTACCATTTTATTCAAGAAATGTATCTTATTTGATCAACTATTTAAAGAAATATGTTAAGATAGTTTACGGTATTAAGACTTTTAAAATGTTACCAGTTAAAATTTTTCACACATTTAATTCAATTTATTTTGCTATTTCTTTTTATCTACATCTAGGTATGAATACTAATAACTAAATATTAAAAGTTAAACTAATATTAATAAATATCTGAACATTAATAACTAAACTAATACTAATAACTTCACAAATATAAACATTTTTAAAAAAATATTCTTATTGTTTCTTTTATGAATTTAAGATTATTTCATTATGTTCATTATAGAACTTTATAAAAAATCGAACACACAATTCTATGCTTTTACACTATATAAATCTGAAAAGACAAACAATATAACAGTATACTTGATTATATTCTTCAAAATTCAGGTTACTTTAAAACTCAAAATTTAATTGCATCTGTTTACTTTGAGCGAAGAAAAATAATTAGAGGTACAGATTAGAGTAAAAAGCATCAATTTGCATTTTAAAAATATTTTAAATATAAATGCGAAATATATTTAATTTATTAATTATATATTGATAGTAATGTTTCAAATATATTCCTTCTGAGTTTCTAATGCGACGTTTAATCACAAGAGAGCATAAAACTATATTCTGAATAAAAATTCAATGGAAATTTAAAACAAAATTTCGTTCAAATAAGCTTTATCCAAGAAATACTATTGAAACTAAATACAAATTAAATCTAAGTACACACAGACGCTTATGGGACACACAATTTGAGAAACTGTTTTGTTCCTGTTTTATTCAACGATATCTTGTTCCTCTCTCACGCCGTCCCCATTCACAACGCCCTTAAGGGCTCTTCGAACCCTCAGTTCCTTTGGCATCCTTGAATGGTCGTAAAACATCCATTGTGCTGACTCCCTTCCGATCCATAAATATGTCCAAACTTGTTGGGGGAAAGAAAGACGTTAAAATGCGTCGGCAACGATAGGAGAACCGACAACCCACTACGTTATTTTCCGTGCACAGCGAAAGCGAGTCGTCTCTCAGCCTACGTTAAAATACGTGCAGCGCCCTTGCCGTGACGTCTTGCGGCTACGTAGAAATACGTGTATAACCCTTAGAGGGTTAAAATCAGCTTGGACTGGTGAGATATTATTACCTCTAAACCTGAAAGGATCAGTAGAGAATTATTTGAAGGAGTTAAGAGGAAAGTTAGAGGTAGCAACAAGAAAAGCAAAATTTACAAGTGAGGTACAACAAAGTAAGTACGCTGAATATTACAATATTAGAAAGAAACCTCGAGAATTTATACCTGGAGATCAAGTGCTTGTATTAATACCGGACTCAACCAATAAACTTTATGCTAGATGGATAGGTCCTGTTGAAGTTGTGAGGAGAGTAAAACCAAATTCCTACTATTTGAGGATGCCGGAAGGGAATTTAGGATTGCTCCATGTAAACAAGATGAGGGAATACAAAGCAAGAGTTCAGACTGTTGGAGTGGTGTATGGTATTGATGAGGAATTCGGTGAGATATACGAGACACCAAAACTTTCAATAGCTGAGAGAAATGATGAAGCATTAGAAAGAGTGAATGTTGAATACCTAACCGAGACACAACAAAAGCAGTTAAAAGATTTACTATATCGATACAAAACGTTGTTTTCTGGAAGAATTAAACGAGCTAAAGTTGGGGAGCATGTGATAAAGTTAAAGGCTGGAGAGGAAACCATGAAACCAAAAACTTATAAGATACCGGAGAATTTGAAAAGAGAAGTGGATGCACAAATAGATCAATTATTAAAGTTAGGATTAATTGAACATGTAGTAAGTGAAATAGCACACCCAGTAGTATGTGTTCATAAGAAGGATGGAACCATAAGGTTATGCATAGATTTCAGAAGTTTAAATGCACTGACTGTACCTGATGCATATCCGATGCAGAATATGATGGAGTTGAATTTCTTAGTAGGGAAGAAAAATTTTATAACGGTGCTAGATATGTTGAAGGGATATTGGGCTATACCAATGGAAGAAAGCAGCAAACATTTAACAGCTTTCCGAACTCACCGAGGTCAGTATCAATGGAATGTATTACCGTTTGGATTAAGGAACGCTGCTGCAACTTATCAAAGAGCCATTTCTAAAATGGTCCAACCTATATCTCACTTTGCTTGTGCTTATATTGAGGATTTAGCAGTATTTTCTGATACGTGGGAGGAGCATATGAAATATTTGGAAGAAGTTTTCAAAAGATTGGAGTATTTTAATTTCTCAGTAAATTTGGACAAGTGTGATTTTTCAAGACAGAAAGTTAAAAACTTAGGACATGTAGTTGGTTCAGGTAGGCACGCACCTGATGAAGAAAGAATAAAGGCGATTCAAAACTTAAAATCTCCCAAGACAAAGAAAGAACTAAGGAGTGCATTAGGATTATGCAATTTTTACAAGCAATATATTCCAAACTTTGCAAAAACTGCTTTACCATTAACAGAACTAACTAAGAAGAAAGTGCCGAATGAAATTCCATGGAGTAAAGAGGCTGAAAAAGCATTCAACGAGTTGAAGGCCGCATTGTGTGGAATTACAGAATTAAAAGTTCCTGATATAGAGAAACCATACTACTTGCACACGGATGCCTCGCAGACAGCAGTGAGGTGTTGTCTAGGCCAAATGGATGAAGGAAACAATGTACATCCAATAGCTTTTGGAAGCCAGAAACTGAGTCCAACACAACAGAAGTGGTCTACAATCGAGCGAGAAGCGTATGCTATTATTTGGGCTTTGAAGAGATTTGAAACTTTACTTTGCGGAGCTAAAATCGTCTTGCTAACCGATCATAATCCGCTAGTGTTTCTTACGAGTGCTGTGCCCCAATGTCCAAGATTGCAGAGATGGGCGTTAGCCATTCAACGCCAAGACATCGAGGCAAGTCACACAAACGGGTCAAAACTAAGCAATGCAGATGCGCTATCTCGACTGTAAATAGAAGACGAATTAGAACTTTATAGAGAATTTAAGAATTTTTGGAACTTCAAAATTATTTATTAGTAGGGAAAGTCTATTGATAAGTGTAAATGATGTGACCCTTGGTTTTTTTTTTTTTTGCCATATTAAATCTTTGGATTTAATATGACTCTGGGGGAAAGGTGTCAGGGTCACTAAATTTTAAATTTATGTTTATTTAAATTCATTCTTTAATTTGTTTTTATATATTTCCTGTATGGCAACCAAAAATATAAAAGTAGTATCTTTGGTAGTTTTTTTGTGGATTGGCAACGGGAGAAGAGAGGAGAATAGATATGGCGATGTGATTGTTTAGAATTGTGTGTGATTTAAAAAGGAAAGTTTTGATGTTGAAAGTTGTGAGTTGAAAGAAATGTTTAATAAAGGAGATTATTTTTTTAAAGCTTGAACTTTATTTGCCTACACGTAAGCCACGACATAAATGTGCGGGAAATAACCCAATGGATTTCGAACGAATTTGAAGAATTGAGCTTTGAAAGGATTTCGAGAATTTGAAGAATTCCAAGATTTCTAATATTTCGACTCTGGTGAAGAGTAAGCTATTTTTATTATTATAGAGGTTGTTGAAAGAAAGTATATAATTTATAATATTTATTGAAGTTTATTTAGAAGAGTTGATTTAGAAATGGCGTTTTTAGGAAGATCAGAGAAGGTAGATTTGCAGTTGTTGGCGGAGGAATTAGGAGAAACTATTACGAAAGATATGAAAGTTGTTGATTTAAAAAAGATAATACTAGGAAGTACGGAGTATGAGGAGGAGTTTGTGAAAGAATTATTAGAAAGAATAGTTAATGAAAGAGAGGAAGGAATTAAGCGTCAAAATTAATTAGAAAGGAAGAGACAAGAAAATGAGTTTTTATTAGAAAAGTGGAAGATAGAGGCATCGTTTGTGAATAGTGGTGTTGGAAGAGAAATGAGTTCTCAAAATGAAAGGATGCAAGAACAAGTTGGATTACAAAGGTTAATGCATAACTTTGATCCCAAAGAAGGTGATATAAGTTTTTATCTAATAATATTTGAAAGACAAGCAGAAAGAGTGCAGATTAAAAAGGAAAATTGAGTAACTAATCTAATTGGACTATTGCCGTTGGAAATGGCGAATTTAATTGCCCGGGAACCTGAAGAAAAGGCAAACGATTATGAGCACGTGAAGAGTATATTATTGAAAAGATTTAAATTGAGCCCGGAAGCATTTAAAATGAAATTTAAAAGTCATTGTAAATCGTCTGAAAATACTTGGCGAGATTTTGGGTTTGAGTTGGCGAATTATTTCAACGAGTGGATAATGGGATTAAAAATTAATGATTTTGAAAGTCTGAAACAACTTGTTACTGTGGAGCAGATGAAGGAACAGGTATCGAGAGATATTCAACAACATTTTATTGATTATTGGAGTAAAATTATTACGGTTGATGCTTTTCCTGAGAAGTTAGATGAATATGAAAATGCAAGGCAATATAATAAAGCCTCTTTGTATCCATCGTATGGAAATTTCCGTCGAGAAAAACAAAGCTATTTTAATAAAAGAAATCATATCTTTAGTGAAGAACACAGACAAGAGTCGAGTAATCACAGAAGATTTGATAAGCGAAATTCTTTCAAAAACCCAGTTACGTGCTTCAACTGTGGGCGAGCAGGACATTTGGCCAGATTTTGTCGGGATAAGAAAGAAGGGAGAGGACGGACTGAGGTTAAAGTGGCGGAAGTCAAAGTTATTAAAGAAAAAGAGAGCGAAAGCAAAGTAGTTACTGCGAGATTCAACGGTGAGGTTGTAATGGAAAATCAGAAAGGGGTTGCTGTTCGGCCAAAGATGTCTGATCTTAAAATGGTAAAAATTTCATATGGAGGAACTGAGTACGAAGATATTGTAGATTCAGGAGCACAAATAAGTGTGTTTAGAAGCAGTGTGGTGGGTAAAGAAGTAGATTCTAAAGGATACATAATGCTGCAACCTGCGTTTGGTACGTGTTTAAAGGCTGAACTAAAAGAAGTGGAAATTGGATTAGTGACGAATTCGTATATTACACCTGTAATTAAGACGATAGTGGCAACTCTGGATGGACTAAATGCTGACATATTATTGGATATGGAAACGTATGAAGCATTGAAGGAACAAAAGAGAATGTACAATCCAACTGTCACAGTTGCTGTGAACTTAAGATCAGATGCTCAAAATGAAGCAGTGAATGTGAGTGTGAATAATGAAATGGAAGAAGGGGAGCCGATAATAGGGAAGTATGATGCTGAAGAAAATAACAGAAATAAAGTAGAGATCTTTAAGAATCAACAAAGGAGGTGCAATACTCTTCAAGAAGCATGGAGATTGGCTAAGCAAAACAAAGGAGGATATGTGTTGGAGGATAATATGCTATACCATGCAGATATTATGTGTGGAAATAAGGTAAGACAGCTAGTGATTCCTGAAATTAGAAAGAACAAGATACTAGAAATTGCACATGAATCAGTATTTGGAGCACATTTAGGAGCTCGGAAAACAATTCAGAGGATCAAATTCTCATTCTATTGGCCGGGTATGAGCAAGGAGATTAGAGCATATTGTAGTTACTGTCATGGTTGTCAATGCAGAAAAGTAAATCGTTCAGTTGATAAGATTCCATTAACACTTGTATGTCGTCCCGAACTACCATTCCAAGTGGTAAATGTAGATCTAATAGGACCTGTAGAACCAATATCATCACAGGGACATAAGTATATTCTGTATTTGATGGATCAACATTCTAGATGGCCAGAAGCAGTCCCTCTAAAATCTTTGACGGCTAAGAATACGTGTGAAACTGCTGGAAATTTTCAGTAGGACCGGAATTCCCGAAGTGATTGTAATGGACAATGCAACTAATTTTACATCAAGTTTAACGCAAGAGTTTTTAAAAATTTTAGGAGCTTGTCCACGCTTTTCAACACCATACCATTCGGAAGGAAATGGTTTAATTGAGAGATGGAATCAAACTTTTAAGAATATGCTGCATCACACTATCAGAGAGGAAGGAAGAAGTTGGCATAGACAAATACCATTTTTACTATGGGCTTATAGAGAAGTTCCAAATGCAACGACAGGTGTTCCACCTTTTCTGCTGATGTATGGAAGAGAGCCAAAAGGTCCGCTGTCGATATTAACCCTCTAAGCGTTTCCATTCTACGTGTGAAACTCCTGTAAAATGAAGGAAGCGGGACTAGTTTTCTGTCGCGAAAGCGTGTCGGTTTTCTACCAAAGATGTGTAGGAAGCGTTCACGGGTTTTCTTCCTTCCCCTCCTTTTCTTCATGGGAGGTCAACAAGCCTCGGGTATCAGCATATTACCACCTATTCATGCCAAATTTTATTGCTTTCGTTTATTTTGTACGGCTACAAACGTCAGAGTGTTTCTGGGAATAGTGCATAGGTTGCTTTTTAACCCCGATTGCTGATAGCACTTTCTAAACTGTTACACAGTGTAAATATAAACAGATAGGTTTTCACTTAATTTTTGCTGGATATATTAAGTACAGAATCTTTCATCATACATTCGGTCTTATTATACATATATTTTCAAAATTAGCAATTAATGAAGGATTAAAATTGTATTCATATCCTTTTATTATTATTCCAAATAAATTATTTTGTACAGAGCAATCAATAGTTGCAATATTGTAGCATTTGTCTAGAATTGTAACTAAGCACGGATAGTTCAGTTAATCAGATACATATAAATAACAATATATAACAATTTTTTTAAAAGAACGGGCATCATATTCTATTATAATAAGAAATACAAATCAGCAATATGATTGAATATATGAAAATATATATAATTCTAGAAACATAATTGGCTACTTATGTATTAATGATCCGGGTTCTAAAATATCTCGTAGCAATTTTATCAAAATTCAATATTGTTTTTAATCATGATTTTTTATTGAAAAATTGTGGCTTTTCGCTCTTAAATGCCTTAAATAATGAAATTATAAAGCTCAAACGTCGTTAAATATACCAAGGTAAATGCAGATTAATTGGCAACCGTATTAAAAATTTATTTTTGAAATTATAGAATATTCTGGTGATTTTAAAGTGTTTGTGAAATTTATTAAAATTATCGACATTTTTTGCGATTCCCCCCCCCCCCATTAATTTGCGTGCACGTTCAACGATACTGCTACCTTCAAAAATAATAATAGGCAGCTTGAGGAAGCAAACAAACGATTCTTTTAAAATATTATACAGAAATATTTTATTCCTCATAAATTTCGATATGTTTATAATGTTTAATATTCTTAAAAAAATACAATGGACATAAATTCATCTTCTAATTTTCGTCCATTCTGTAAAAGAAAACACTAATTATTTATTGCTATATTTGCTAGTTTTATCAAACAAGGTAATTCACAAAAGTTTCTGTTGCACTTACATTTTTTTTATAAAATTGACCGTGGAAAAGTAATTGATGTTTTAAATACATGAAATTAAACTTGTAAAACATATGTTCGCATGTGTAACTTTGAAACTTTCCATTTTCTTTCTCTTATTAATTATCGCTAATAGTGAAGATAACAATCATTGAAAAGTTTTTTTATAACTATTCAGGTCGAAGGAAATAAAGGAATAAGCATCTTGTTTGGTAGAAACTTCAACAATTCCACAAATGAATTAAGAAATTTTAATGTTTTAGAACTGTATTTGAAATTTTAATTGCTTATACGAAAAGATGTCTTTACTTTTGCCGATTATCTCCTTAGACATAGTAAACATATCAAACTATATAAATAAATGGATTTAATGAAGATATAGTGATAATAGTATTTCAGTGAAGTTGTGATGTATAAATTTTAGAAGTATTTGCCATCATAGTTTGAAAACTCTCGAAAACTGCCATAAAAAGTAATCGATTCCTTATTTAGAAGTAATAACTGGTGTAAGCCATTACTTTCAATTATGAAAGAAATATGCCCTGTTGTATCCAGAATCATTGACATTAATTAGTCTTGAATTGGTTTCGAAATGCACAAATATATGTATATATATTTAATTCCTTAAAGAAACTTTCGCGCACGACAAACCCTTATTATTTTTATAGTACCACAATAAACCGTATTCTAAAATATCTTATGATAGTTAACTTTCCTGGGAAATTATATAATATTTTTCATCTTCTGTTCTTTTTCTTCAATAAATCAATATTATGGTATTTGTGTTGACATCTGTTTTATGAAGATTTATGTCATAAGTGTTATGGGCATTTATGATATCATTGTTCAGAGAAATTCAAAATAAATCTAAAGCTGGCATTTAGTAAATAAATGAACTCAATATTAGAAGAAATTACTTATTAATATACATTTGTTCAGTAAGTATGAAGTTATCTTTTATTACAATTAAACAATTACTCTTTGGGAGTATTTGCTTTGGGAAAAAAGAATTCAGATTATAGAAATTTTATACTTACACAATATGCTCAGTTTTAAAACATTACGTTACAGTTTTATCAAAAGTTCATTTTAAATTGTAATCATACTTTTTGACAAAAGTTAATAATAGCATTGACTTAATACCCCAAACTTATCAAATTAAATGCTAATTAAAAAAAGCCTTTAATAAACAACGCGATTCAAATTTGTAAGCTAATTCATTAATTTATGGGGGTTTTTTCTCTTTTGTATCTGTCAAAGCATCTCAAGTGGATTTTTTTTCTTTATTGAAATTAAATTAAAGAAGTCGAATTGAGATATATAGTAAAATTTTATATTCCCAACAGCTAAAACAAATTAGGTCTCTTTTAAGGAATTAGAATTGATCATACATGGAAACTTTATGTAGAGATATTTCAATCCACACAAATTTAACTTAGTTTTAAATTCATGTCATCCTAAAAAAATAACTGACATTTCATGTATTGTTACTTAATTTTTTTTGTTACTTAATTTTTTTTGTTATTGTTACTTAATTTTTTTTTGTCTCGGCTTAAGAGAAAAATTAGTGCTTAGTAATATAGATGAATAAATTATACAGTGATGTATGCAGAATTTTGTTGAGTAAAATGCATGCATTTGATCTTTTTTTTTTCTTTCAATCTTGATGAAAGACAATTTTCAATGATGTTAAGTCGTATATGATAAAAGTTAAATTTATAGTGACTTCTTTTTTATGGAAATTAAGAAGTAAACTATTTCTATTTACAGAGAAATCCACATAACCTTATTTCCCATGGCATCAGAAAAGGAATTATAAATGAGTATTAAATAATATAGAGTTTTATTAAGGGAACAACTTTAAATGTTAGCCATGAGCTAGTGCAATCAAATAATTTATAATGTTTAACAATCTCAAAAATTCTTTTAAAAATCACAAAGATTGACATTACATAATAACATAATATTTCCCAATACGTAAATAATTACAAAAATTTACACTAAATAATCATTACAAAAAATTAAATCTAAATAATCATTGTAAAAAATTAAATCTATATAATCATTGTAAAAAATTAAATCTAAATAATCATTATAAAAAATTTAATCTAAATAATCATTATAAAAATTTAAATCTAAATACTGTTAATTGTGGTCACATTGCTGTTATATTACACTAATAGTCCCTGAAACAACACACAATATACTAATAAGAATGCATCTTGTTCTTGCATACATTAACTAATGAATATTGTAGATGTTAAACATTTTGATGTGGGAAAAAACAACTTAATTCACCTTTTAATTTGGAAGTAGCAACGTAAGCAGTAATAACAATTTTAGAGTCTATCTTTAACAACATGGAATATTTTTTCTGGATTACTATAAGAAATGTAGCACATTAAACATATTATTATAAAATGAAAATATAAAGAAAAACATATAATTACAAATATCAAAAATCTTATATTTGCATGCTTCTTTTAATATCAAGCTGTTGTAAAAGGTATTGCACTATTTATAACAGAGACACAGTGTGATACCTTTCAAAACATGGAGCTGCACACAAACCAACATCGCAATCTTTGCATTCAAATTGTGTCTCTCTGCGAATGCGCTTTCCATTGTCGTTTTTTTGAAGACAGCATACTACACATTTTCGCACTGATTTTCTTTTTATAAAACTATCTTTTTGCACATATGAAGGAAAATGTCGCCCAACAAAACGGGCTACATTTTCAGATCCTTTAGGGGTGACAAAATTGTGAATATCAGGATCACTACCCCCATCTTCGATTAATCGTTCGATTAATTTCATTCGAAAACCAACATGATTTAATGTCCCGCTGTTCTTTTTAAAAATCACGAAAGAATTCCATACGATTTGATTTAATAAATGACGAAAAATCTTCTTGTAGTATTTTTTCTGTTGACTTCTGACAACAGGGTAGTAGGATAGACATTGGTCTGATCTATCCACACCACCCATTGAATAATTGTAAAATACCACGGCCTTAGGTTTTATCTTTACGTCCGGATTTCCCTTCATAGATTTTACTTCCGTCATTTCAGTATTATGGAAAGTACTTAGCATGAGAAGGGGTTTTTTGTCCTTCCATTTCAGTACACACATCTTACCTTTTTGAAAACCAACAACTTCTCCTTTCTTTACAGATAAGTTTTTGAAAGCTGTGGGTAAACCTTTTCGGTTGGATCTTAGAGTTCCACAAATATCTGTTTTGCTTTGTATCAACAGTTCTGCCAATTCTGGCGGGGTATAGTAATTATCTGTTGATAAACAGTATCCTTTACCTTTTAACTCGTGAAGAAGAGTCATCACACTTTTGGTGGAAAGACCATAATCATTGTAGTCACCATGGAAGATGGTGCCTTTTCCTGTATATATGAAGGAGTTCCAAATATAACCGCTTTCGGATTCGCACAACTGAAATAATTTTATTCCGAAACGAGCGCGTTTATTGTGTATAAATTGCTTCCAACTCAAACGACCTTTATAAGCTATTAAAGATTCGTCCACAGATATATCCGATTTAGGTACATAAATAGATTTGAATCTTTTTATAATAATATCGTGTAGTTCAGCAATTTTCCGTAGTTTTGAGTTCGGATGAAGTTTTTCGTCAAAAGCATCATTGTTCTCAAAATGTAGGAATTTCATTAAGAGTCCATATTTCATCTCGCTCATAATTTTTCCAAAAAATGGCGTATATAAAATTAGCCTTTTCGACCAAAACCACTTCTCCACTGGCTTTTGAACTATTCCTTGCAACAACAAAAGGGATATAAATCTCTTCATCTCTGGAATATTTGTCTCATTCCATTTCAGAACTCTAGAAGAAGGTGTAAGTTCCACATTCGCTAAATACGATTCAGCATATCTGTTCGTTTCTGTGACTATATAAGAGAAAAGTTCTTCATCAAAAAAAAGGCTGAAATAATCTAAGGGATCATCAGAATCTCCGATAGAAGCTTTTATTCCTGGATTTCCAGTAAATGGAAATTTAGGAGGACACGGCTGAGGAAGAGTAGGATCAACTCGACACCAATCTCTGGCACTATCTAGAGAATCATCATCGGATTCACTTTCGGAAGAGGTAAACTCTTCTTCTGAGCTTTCCGTTTCGATTAAAAGTTCTGTTTCAGAGTCGCTATCCATTTTTAACGCAAGAGAAAAAGCACACTTCTTAACAAGTTTGAAAGTTGAGGAGAAAATGGTAGCCGTAGCTATTTGACTGGTCTTTTATAAGAGAGGTTACAATAGATGTGAAAAGGGGTTACATCGGTGAACAGTAAGTTGCAAATTGGGATGGTTGGTTGAATAGACAATTCAAATAAGAAGAAAGAGCACCGATAACGATAAGAATCAGACTTGAAAAAGAAACTCCGCGTGGCCCTAAGGCTCCTTTCACCCTATACGGAATCAAATGCCACCCGTGTCGCCATGAGTTTGGGCTGACGTTTTTCTCGAGACTAGACATTTTACCCGAAGGAAAAAAAAAATACTATACTTCTTTAATCACTACCAAAAGAAGTAACAATGAGTTGAAATATTTTGCATAATTGTGTAGGATATTGGATTTAATACAGGAAAATGCATTATACTTCATAAAATTTACGTAATTAGATAACAACCATATTAATAAAAGAAAATAGTAATAATTTTTTAATATTTTCGGTGCGGTGCCTATTGTTGCCTTATTTCTATATCTTCACAATAAGGATAAAGATAGATAAAATTCCACAATCAAATTCAAAATAAGTAATATAATGAAAATATTTTTAAAAAGATGTACGTCATGTATCAACAAGAACAAAATGCACAAATTCAGTAATCTTAATTATCGCTATGAAAGTACAGAAACCGAACAAAAGAATTGAAGTTATAATCTTATGACTGTAGTATAGGCGGCTCATAGAGGAATCATTAAGCGAAATCCACCTCAAGTACAAATTTTTTTACGCTTTCTACTGTCAGTTTATTATATATATAACAGAAAGAACTTGATTTTTTTAAAAAATATGTCTTACCAGAATCATTTAAAAACATAAATCAGATTAATTAAAACTTTATGTACTATAGATATGTCTTACTATAATATTCATTTAACTATTTTAAGCATCACAATTCATGATATTCCTTTCAGTAAATTATTTACTTCAAGCATTACAGAGCTTGTTTTTGTAAAGTTTATCTCCAAAATTTTTAAAGCAAAGTCATTCGCAAGTTGTAGAAGCTCGGTATTCATGTTCACTCAGAGAAAAAAGAATATAAACAAGCAATATAAAAAAACAATTTTTTTAAAATCAATTCCTACTTAGACCAAAAAAGAAAATTTTAATTTAAGTTACCTATTATTAAATAATTACAAGTAGCATAAATATATATACAAATATGATAGAATCACAATATCAAAAGCAAAAT
>JAOUZG010045260.1:212155-225625 GCA_026289955.1 Argiope argentata | reverse complement strand
GAGAGAATTTTTCTTTTAATGGTTCGCATTTATGTATAAAACTATCTCCGTTTTGTTTTCATTTACGATTTTTCTTTTCCCTTATAATTTTGTTTTGATTTGTTTGCTAAACTTATAAGGTTTTTTTCATTAAATGAAATCTTTCATTTATTTTTAATTTATTATTACTTTTCATGTATTTTAATCTGTTTTCTAATTCTGATTCGGCAAATATGTCTTTTTTATGGATTATGACTTTTTTTACTGATATCTTATTTTCATATGTTTATTGTTTTTATTTTAGTTTTTTTTATTTAAATTGTTTAATTATTATTTTTATTTTCAGTTTTCTGTTTTCCGTTATTTTTTACATTTTTGTAATTTTTTTTATTTTTTTTTTTGTTACAGCAATCTATTCTTATTTTTATTTCGAGATTTTTTGTCTATTCTGAATTTTTGGAAGGTTCTTTTTCTTTTTTTATTATTTACTCTCGTTTTTTGGATAGTTTTTGTCTTTATATTTATTCTCACCCCCCCCCTTTTTTTATTCACCCCTTTAGTATTATTTCCCTCCTAACTTTTTATGCCGATTCTTTTTGATTGGTTCTTTTTTTTTAGAAATTTTTATTTTATAGATTAATCTTCTCTTGTCTTTACTTTTGTAAATTTTGTCCAACATATTTCTATTTTGGTGGAAATAATTCTAAGAGAATTAGGTTTATATCAACAATATTCCTCTCTTTTTTTCGTCAATGCTTGAGTACTAAACAAGTTTACTTCATTTTTTTTCTTAAAACTGGCTTTATTTTCCTTTATCGATTTCTCTAGAATAAGTTATTTATAATTTTGAACTTTACTCATATCAATTATCTCACTCTCGTCTATTTCTAGTCTATTATGAAATTACCTCGTCTATTATGAAATGTACATTTTTCAATTTTATTTATTCCGCTGACTTTCTCCTATTCTATTTCTGTCTTCATGGGTTTTTTTTTCGATTTTATTAAGCACGTATCACCTTACTATTACGTAACGATCTGTTACGATATGTTTATTTATTTATTTTTATTTCGCATAGCTATAAATATAATTGACTTCAAATCGATGTGTGCTTGTTTTTAATTTTCAGTTCCTTATTTAATTCATTTCATAAAACTTCAATGCAACTGATTTTTTGACGTCTTTACACAGCATCATACTAATGAATCTTAATGTTTTCTTATGAATTAATATATAAGTATTTTTAATTATTAATGATTTCTATATTCATTATTTATACTTTGAATAAGGATACGAATAACATTCACATAAAAAAAATCCAAACAACAAATTATTTCTTTGGTCACAAGGTATCTGAATCGATATGTTTAGTTTTCAACTTCTACCTTAGTCAAAATATTCGCCGCTGAATGTCTGCATTTTCCGCGCGATGAATTAGGCATGGTTGAGCCAGTCGTTTGACCGCCGTGATTTCGCAATTTCAGGGGCATCGGTATTTTTTTCAAGGGGCGTCTGAAGAGTCTTGTTTATGATATTCGAGTTGAGTCAGCGGGATATCTCGCCGCTCGAATAACAGCAGCTGCTGCACCTGTTTGTGAAATGATTCACGTCTTTAACAGCGCACTAATCGTTCCGCTGACTCTATTAAGCGCGTATCACTGTTAATGAATGCAATTCTGAACTGTTCTCATAAACATTTCACTTGTCAAAGATGCCGCCATTAAAAGCTTTGTTTTTCCTTTCATATCTACTTGCGCCTAAATATTATTTAACGATAAATGATTATTTTAAATAAAAGAACAGCTGTATAAATTTTCGTTACAATATCGTCACCAGTGTAAAAGTCAAAAATAAAACATTGAATCTCGATTGAATTGATACATCTTGTATTTATTTACGACTAAAGAAGTTAATAGCAATCTGCGATTCACCTGCGCATATTATTCGTATCCTTGTTCTCCCTCAAGTTTTAACTACGAATTTGGAATCAATGTTTTTAAATAATTGATATTTTTTTCAAAATATTTTAAAATAAGCATTTTTATTATTACTAACTTTCGGAATATAATATTTTTGGCAAACATAAGTAAACAATACGATATTTATAAAATAAAACTCAATTGTAACTGTTTGCGGTATTTTTTAAAGTTTAGAATCCACCTAAATATATATTTTATTTCTAATTTTTCTTTAAATTCTACTAATTAAAAAATTTAAGGAACTTTTGCGTTCTCTCTTTGCTTCTTTTTTCCTTAAATAACTTCCATTGTAAAATCATAAAAAAATTTATAAAATATGTTGAATAATCTTTGTAAATGCAACAATTCCTCGTTAAAAAATCTCTGAAACATTCAGTTATTACAGCATCTTGATTTAAAGCAATAAATAGTTAAGGAATTCTACGGTAAATGGACTACTTCATGCCTGACTTTTCCTTTTATCACACGGATATTAAGTTGGTATTAATATTTAAGAAATTTTCCTTCATAGAATATTGAATATTGTTTTTAAATGGGAATACAGAATGGCTGTTGCAATCAAGCAGCGTTTTTAGTTTGATAATTTTTTTGTTTTAAATAAAGAAGTTAAATAAATAAAAAAAAGAAGAAAGTTATAAAAGAAAATAATAACTTAGGGCAAAAATATTTGCACAAAAAAAATTACATTTTTACTCTTTGTAACCAACTCATGCATAAATTGTATGTAATAATCTCAAACTAAAAAAATATATTATTTACTTCTACAATATTGTTTCTTTATTGCCATGCCAAAAAGGTACGTCTATATTAATTCATTTCATTTTCTGCACCTCAAAACTTTAGTTAAATGGAAAACATTCCGTTATTTAAGTTAATTTTTACTTGATTTTGTTCATCTTTCAGTTGATAATTATCATTAAATTTCTCTAAAAAATACGGATTGAGATATTCCTGAATGAAATTTGGAATTTCCAGAATTCTATTGCTTAGAAATTTGTTCTTCATAAACTTTTTGAAGCTTTATGATATGTACAAGTAACGAAAATGGCTTTTGCCATATAAATGTATCTCAGCATTTTTATTAATGTATTTTGTTATAAAATTATCTAATAATAATTTTATTGCAAGAAGAAACATGGCAAATAGGAGAAAATGCAACAAACCAAATATATGTTGCGACAAAACAGATGAAAGACAGACTATAATGCATTCATACAATATCGATTGTATTTTCAAAAATATTTGTTTTATTTGTTTTTACTCTCTCGGTCATGAAAAGAAAGAAAAAAATTAATCAACAAAATATAAAGATCGTCAAATATAAAGCATACATAATTTGATAAATTTTAGAACATTTGATCTTCCAGAAACAATAAAATAAATATTTGCATTTGTAAGTGCATTAATTTGAAACTGAGGTTAATGAAACAAAAAAATTATGATATAATCTTAGCACAAAAAATTATGATAAATCAATAGCGCTTCACTTATGTCTTTTCAAGTGAGTTTTTAGTTTGCTTTATGAGACTTCGTCACCTGTAAGACAGCATGTGGCTGTTTACTACGATGATTACTGACTCTACCTTACCAACACATAAATATAACAAACATATAAAACTAAAACAACTTAACGATAAAATAAACAATTTAAATGCTAACATATATAACCTATAATCTTTTAACACATATAAACTTTAAAATAACACGACTAACATGAACTATACAGCACATAACAGCAAACTATGAAACAGCAACAAAATTAAACCTTGAAAACGGAGGCAAAAAGATGTAACAAGGAATTCATCTTCAAATAATCTTCCTTCTTGTGCCGGCTTCACCGAAAGACCACACGTTAGAGTCAATACTGACTCCAGACATCAGAGTTCGACGGAAAGTCCCGGAGTCAGCACAAACGCGCACAACAGGAAGACACAAACGCACAACACTGAAATGCCGACCATGGGCAGACGAGAATTATCGTTGTAAATTATCGAAGTCTACATCGATTTCAGGCTCACCAGGCACAAGGGCTTCAACTGGCCCAGGGTTCTCCTCAAATTGGGGGTGCCCGGTGATGTGCTCCACTTAGATGTCCCTGACACACAATTTTCTAAATTTGGCCAAGTAATTCCTGGACCTGAATTTTCTCAGTAAGACGTCGTTCTTTGGATCCCAGGCACCCAGCGAACCGACAAGAATGGGAATGATGCTTGCCTTGAATCCTTAGCTGGTGAAATGAGAAGCGAGAGAGGGATATTTATCAAGTTTCTTATATCTCGGCTTTTCAAATGCAGTCATGCACTCAGCTGGTTTTCAAAGGGACAAGTCACATCGAAGATGAAGACATTTTTAACAATTTTGAATACAAGATCCGGGCGCAGTCCTTCCAGACCAATGCTCTGGTTTTCAGCGAGCAGATAATTCCTGGGAAATAGAGCACGTTTGATTCGAACTACAATGTTGTCCTGACGAAGCTGCCACCCCCTGGATCACACCTTGGAGTGGTTAAGAACATGAGGAAGAGTCTCCAGGTCAGCTTCGTCGCATCTCCTACAGGTTCGATTATTGCATGTCTTCCAGGGTTGGGTGGCATTCAGAGGAAGGAGATTAAGTCGAACTTTATCAATAAACCTCTAGTCAGCGAACCGAGCGTAGGTTCCATCTGTGATGAAATGAGAGCTGGCCGCTGACTGGGCAACACATTCCATTGCCTTTCCCTGATCCGGCTTGGAGAGTAATTTTTCTGATCTTGTCATCCGGAGTCTGTCCCCAATTGAGAATGTTACCTTCCTCCTGCCATCAGGTTTTAAGGCTTAGGGACTCTCACTAAACCCCCATGTGACCCGAAGTATCTTGGAAGCATTTCTGGTGCAAGGCTATATGATTGAGTAGTCGAATTATTCACCAGTACTGGTTCCAGAGAGGAATTGTCCAAGTTCCTCATCATTCGCTGACGGTTTCCTAAGACGAGCATGCACTATCACTCCGAGGTCAACCCTTGCGAATTCTAAAAACAGTGGATCTTCTGGAGTAATGTGAAAGCTGCATCTATTTTGTTCAAGTCAGACTCCTCAGCAGTGACAGGTAGTCCACATAATCCATTTTTCGATAGACATTTAGATATTTGTTGGCAGCGTTACCGGGGTGCCCCAACGTGTTTTTATCTCCATCCGCAACGATTTCTCCACTTCCTATTAATAGGTCTTTTTGAATTGAGAAGTCATCATGGGGAATTTGAGCGGTGGGAAGAAGCACTTCAGAGCGTCGATCCGTTGCCAAGGTGAGTTGATCGAAGAAAAGATGTAAGCTCCTAATTTAGATAGATCATTACTTTTCTGGTAATCTGGGCAGGGGTTGAGCCCAACAGGCCTCCCCAAGAACCTGTGAAACTCCCCTTCATTTGCATTAAGCCTATGGCCTCCAATAGTGAAAGTTGAGGGTAGGAGGCCAACTGGTGAACTTTCTCGCAGATGGAATGCGACCGATTTCCCAGGATTCAGATTAAAACAGATCCGGGTAAACTGATTATCTACTTCATTCAGCAGGCACTGTAGCTCCGAAGGGGAATCGGCTAGAAAACAGACATCGTCGGCAAATGCGAGTACTCGATGTTGGTGTTGGTTGTCTTGTAATTTACTGGTTACAGGATCGATGGGGATGTCAAATAGAAGGATACTGACCGGGTAACCTTGCTTTACCCTACTCAGAATCTCTATCTCCAGGGTCAAGCCATCGTTATCAAGAATTCTCGTTGTCGAGACGAGGTATATATATTTTCTAATGCTGTTAAGGGCAGAGTCTACTCCATCCGATTGATTCAAAAATTGGCTGGTAGGGTAGAGCTCCAAAGGTGTTGGATACATCCTGACATGCGATGAAAATGTTTTTTTTTTTGCCTTTCTTGCCAGGTCATGTCGATATTGTAGCACATAAGACTCCATCAAGAGGCGCGAATTCTTTTTGAGAATGCGAAATAATAAATTACCTCTCGAACCATTCAGTCTTGCGCCGACATTTCGTAAAAAGCTTTTAAACCGTTGAATAAAGAGCAATTGGTCGCCAGTTGTTGGACAACGAGAGATCCCTGTCTTAGGAAGCAGGATGATTTTCGAAGTATTCCATGAGAGACAAACTCTTCTGAAGTTGATACACGCATTGAAGAGTGTGCACAGGAATTTTGCAGAGCCTCACAAGGACCTCCAATGATGATAAGTTATCCGTTCAGTGCCAGGAGCTGAATTTTCAGCTGCCTTCAGTTTCCTAATGATCTCACGAGTAGAAAAAGGTATTGAGAGTATGTCTTCTTGGTTTTCTCCGGAGGATGGGAAGAAGCCTGGTTCGAAAAGAGCACTATCTCATGCCTCGGATAAATACTCTTCAGGTATTGGAAGATCAATTTGACACCTGTCTCCATTGGATTTACTGTTCTCCTGGATAGCCCTCCTTTAATTCCTTCTGTACTGGACTTGACATGTTTTGGGATCTTCAACGTCTCCCACATGCACTGGTATACCATTCGTATTTCGTTTAGAAACCAGGGCAGGGAGGACTACAGATTGTATCTCAGCTACCGCTTGATCTACCAAAGAACAGAAGTAGGTGAAGGATTCATCAGTGGTCTCACTCTCAATAAGTAATGAAATTTCCTGTGAGAAGGGAGCCAGGATTCCACTTCCCTCTTCATTGCTATCGGGGGTGTCAAGATGTTGGAAGCAGCAGCAGCATGTGGAGCAGAGACTGTGGATGAGACATGGTCAGATCGAAGACGAATATTCTCAACTTCAGGGTCTGGGATAGTAAGGGATGCAATTATCATTCTTATCTTTCTACTCTTAGGAATGGCAATGACTTTTTGTGCTCCACTTGCCAGAATAGCTTCATGTTTGAGGGAGGCACGATGATTGTGTTAGCTCTTTTCGGTCGGGAAGGAAGCCGAACATTCATTAAACGTCAGGGGGAAGAGAAGAGAGGTGTCAGGAGGGAGAAGAGGTGAGGAATTATCAATGCAAGCATGACTATCTGGGCTCTTAGAAATATTCTGCTGACACAGAGAGCACCAAAAGTAGGACGCGTAAATTTCGATGTGGTGGTCCCTTTTAAGATGTCATTTTAGTCTTTGTTTTATTGACGTCCAGGTCTCTCTGGTGAAGGCTTTCGAACAATTACTCTCAGTGAAACCAAGTTTTCCACGGAAAGGGAAGAGGAGATTAATGGAGTTTCCCCTTCTGCAGTCATCTGGTGGGATGGAGTCTGGACATCTAGGGACCAAAGGGCAAGACAAGGTTTCGACAGACCAAAGGGCAAGACAAGGTCTCGACAGACCAAAGGGCAAGACAAGGTCTCGGCAGACCAAAGGGCAAGACAAGGGTTTCGTTTGAGGAGCATCTGTGGAAGTAGAGCGTTCCGAGGAAGGAGAGATTCTAGGTCTATTTCCAGTGGCTGGGTGCGAAGCCTGAAAAATAGGACTAGGTGGCAGGATAGTCTTTAGAACATCAGAAGGTTGGAACGAGATGGAGCTGTTTTTCTTCTTATTCCTATGTTTTATGAAAAGGTGGTGCCACAGACCACCTCTGTTTTAGACGATAAAGAGGCAATGGGGGCATTTACTTTTAGGGGATGGGGGTGTTTTCTCGGATGAAGCACAGTTGTGGGCATCGAGCAGGATCTGGAATGTGAAAGCCGGACCACACGTTTCTCATTTGAATTGAGGTGAGCGAGGAAGGGGTCCAGAATTTCCAGATGATTGCTCTCCAAGGACACTTGTATGAGATTTTCTTGCAGTATTCTGTTGAGGCTTGGGCACCAGCTGGTTTATCCTATCAATAAAGGCACTAATCTTAGCACTAATAAAAAGTTATAAAGTTTTGGATAAAATCCGTGATTGAGAAAATCAAGTATTGACTTTTCCGTGGCTATATGAATGTTACAGCTAAGACATACAACGCGCTACATAGAGGAAATTTGATGTGTGTTTTAATTACAAAATTTATCAATTTATACCATATTCTGAAATTACAAACGGAAGTAAATTTTCTACAAAGCAAAAATATCGGCTTAATTTTGCTATATGAAAACTCCATGAAATAAAAATAAATTTTTTATCGTCGAATAATATTGTGATTTAGATATTTTGATGAAATTCTAAGCAGTAAAACCTATCTCTCTAAATCTGAAAAAAAATATTTTTGATGCTATATGCAAACCCAATATTCAAAAATAGCCCAGGCAAATGAAAATGAATAGGTGATTTTTATTCTGAAAATATTAGACCAATAAATATTTGCTTGATCGAAATTTGTCAAAAGATCCTATTTCAAAATGCTTCATGATACGTTTCATTATCCGTCGATTTTAAGCATTAATTTCTGCATTTATACAGGATGCTAACAGGAAAACCTTCAATTTTTCTTTTCTTTTTTCTCTTTCTCTTTTTTATTACAATTCATTGAATTACTAATGTTTTAGAATTTTTTAGAATATTCCTGGCAGCTCAGGATAATTTAAATATCTCATGCCTTCTTGACGAAAGTCACTATTTGAATACCTCTTCGCACAGAAAGATTAAATAAAATTAGTTATCTTGAACCAAAAAAATTTTAATAAGCAAATGATTTTTCTTTGAAAAAATATACTTCATTCAAAGTTTATTGAAAAAAAATACATTTTTCGAAAAAAAACTTGGAATCGGACGATTTTCTTTTGGAATTTGTATTAGTGTAAATTTTATTTTAGACACTTTCATTTAAGTTTGAAAACGTTTTACATCTCAATTAAATCCTGAAAATTATTTTTCTTTTTCTCTTGCCAATGACGTCTAAATGTTCCATTGTTTGCTTTATATCTATTTTAAGAATGATAAAAAGTCATCTACAAAAGTTCATTCTTTTATTATCTCTGAAAGAACATAAAAACAATAATTCTGAATAATAAATTGCCATCCCATTCTATTCTTAGAGATCATTCCACAACAGGTGCTTTTAATTTGTATGAAAAAACAATTACTTTTGAAGCATTTTTTTCCAAGCATTTTGTTATTTGTTAATTATTTTATTTCATTAAAAAACCATTTTATTTATGCTTGATAAATTTTAATTTTTTTAGTGATATCTTTATCTAAAGTGTACAATGCTTCTCAACATAGAATCTTCAATTTCACTGCTGGTTTGAATTTTTTTCAAAAAGTATAAAATGTTTACTTCTTTCCTGATAACAACAAATGACTTTGATATTTAATGTTTATTTATAGAGAATAAGAACACAATCTAACTGAATAAAAATTGTTAGAATGAAAAAACCACTTAAAATAGCGACGCAAAATTGCTTTTATTTTTTCGTCTATTTTTAAAGAGGTTATTTTTGTTCACAAATATACTGAGAAACAAGTCCATATGCATAAGCAATAAATGAAAAAGATTGTTATTTATAGAAAGATGTTGATGAAGGAAAAGTAAAATTAAGTGTGTGGTTCATTGAAACCGTACTGTTTCTTTGTATTCATATAGAATTTAGACGTTGCAATAGTTCCAGCTATTCAAGATAGAAAGACTGCTCTCGTAATAGCTTCTTAGCTAATCGGTTTGTAAAGGAAAAATTTCCATTGTTTGTAGTTTAAATAGTTTGGAAGAGATAGAGCAGCACGATTAGTTCCATGATCGCCTTCTTAATTTCTTTGTTCCAATTTACGTTAAGAAAAAATGCTGGCATGATGGTTGGAAATATTGAAACTTCAAAACTAAAAAACAGTACTGCAGCTTATTTTCTAATTAATACTTGTAATAATATGAAGCCGTAACTCTAAAAGGATTTGAGAATCCCAAACGAACAAAAATTTAACGCATTAAAGTTTAGTAAGGTAGTATAAATTCCATTAAATTATCTACATTTTACAGAAATAAACGTATGTCTAAATATATTACACAAAACATTTGACGGAAAAACACATACAAATTCATTGCGTTTTCAAGCAAAACATTTTGGAATAAGGAGAAGACCTATAGCACACCATTTGTTAAATGAAATTAATATTAACCTGAAATCATTGTTGCCATATTTTAAAAATTGGTTTATAATATTAATTACATAGTTATAATTGGCTTCCGTCGTCTTCTGTAGACAGCACTTAATCCGTAACCGGTACATGAATTTCTTCTCACTTCCAGTGACATGGAATCAAAATGGCTCCATAATTATTCTTTTTTTTTTCTTTTGTAAACAGCATTGGAATTTATTTTGAAAACACAATATAATTCTGGAATTCATGTAGTTACCCAAAATAATGAAAATATTAATAATAAAATCTTTACATATTATAATGTTAAATGTTGGAAAGATGTTATAAGAAAAACCTAAACCATCTTTTAATGAATATTTACTTCGTTCGGAATTGTACTATAGCAAATAGCTATTAGAATTTAACAAAATTTAAGAATACAATATTTTAAAATATTATTTTAAGAATATTTCTTTATTCTTTTTGAATTATTCAAATTAAAAACAATTTCAGAGACATGGAGTAAGTAACTCCAAAAATAACGATAAGAACTTAGCAACAGAATAACTCGGTTATAAGCATGGGTTCATACTTAGACTTTCGAGAAGATGATTGCATTCAAGGACAAAATACCACGTGATAATCGGAGCTAATGAACAACGCGGAGTCATTTTGACTCCCGCCTCCAGTTACGGGTTAATAAATATTTCAACCTCATTTCCCTATATTAAGCCACACCACTGCTTTACTATGAACTAATTTTTTTGGTATTTTAATTCGGTTAGTACCCCTTAAATTACAAATATTGTTTTAATTAAAATATAAACTCATCCCATGTTAAAGCCTTCAGGTAATTTTTGAAGCTTTTTGTTAACAAGAAAATATGGGATTTCGGGAAACAATCCATTGTAATCGATTGTAAAGAAAGAAAGAAAAACATTTTGCTACGTCACCTGCGAGCGAAAAGAACAAGATCTTTTGAACCCAGGTCCTTTACAATACCAAACAATAGAATCAAACAGTAAGCAGTACAAATAAAAAATAAGATAGATGTAAGAATTGGATTAAAAATGAAAAAGGTAGAAAAGAATTTAAGAGAAAAATAGAAATGAAATGGAATAGTATGAATTATCCAAAAATAGCAAAACTTTAAACATAAAATAATACTGAAGGTGTTAAAAGCATAATTTGACTCGCATTTAGCAAAGACTAATCATCGTTCGATTCTACACTCAATAATTTTACATCTACCAGATTTATTTTAGTTTAATTACATCAAAGTTCCGTAACAAAGCAGCACTAGGGCTAATTTTGGATGGACCTCGTAATTTTGAACCACTATCAGATGACGAGGAAGAAATCTGAGAGGGCACCTCCCCCTCTCCACACCACTCCATTGGGAGGACATTCGTCCTTGGCGGATTTAACGTGCGACAGACCCCCTTACAAGACGGTTCTTTGGTGGAATCGGGTCTCGAACCTGATGCCCTACGGATCACGTGACAAGACCTTATCACCAGGCCATCGAGGCCCTTCTACAGTGACCAGAATCGCAAAATTCCTGTCACATTTGAATTCAAATGATGTTTTTAACTTTCATCCGGCCATAAAACGATTATTTTGCATGTAATCATATCTATCAGTTCCCCATATAAACACTCAATTCCTCTACCGAAAGTATTTAGCCTTCATAGGTTTTTAAATAACCACCTTCGCGGGGGGCGGTATTTGATTAAAGCAGAAATGTTTCTTGAATAAATGTTTCACTTACCTCGATGTCCACTGTGGTCTGAAGATAATGTCTCAGGTATGAAACTGGATCGAGACCCGATTCCACCAAAGAGCTGCCGCGTAAGTGGGTGTAATGAATGTTAAATCATCAGGGGCCAAACATACACCCGCTAGTGTGGTGTCTAAGTTTTGGTGAGGGATGCTAGCTCAGGTGTCGTCCTCATTATCTGGCTGTGGTTCAAAAGTATGAAGTCTATTCCAAAATAACCCTAGTATTGTTTTAAAAGGGGACGTTAACCACTTAACTGTTTTTCCCGTATGCGGTACGTGCATTTATTTATCGAATTTTGATAGTTATAAAAAAAATAAACCATTCATACAAATATAATTCAATAGTAAAATGACTTCGAATACGTAGATAAGTCAAGTATTCGATGGATTTTCATTTGAAACAAAATAAGAAAATTTTCGAAAAATAGAAGGTTTCATCTTATTAGATAGTAAAGAAAATAAAACGTAAGTGGTTAATGTACGTAAAATTGGTTACTTGCATCATTAATAAAAAAGAATATAAAAAATTTTCTATTTCAACAAGTTCTCAAATGCCTTGATGATATGCTTTTCAAACTCATCAAATCAGAGTTTTTGATAAGTACTTTATCTGAAAACGGAAGGTTCAGATTTTTTAAAGTATCACATACCCATTCACAATCGTCTTCTGATTTTTTATCATATAAAATATTTTTTTAATATTCCTTAGAATGAGAGACAATTCCATATTTGTTCAAAATCCCAACATTCATATTCTGTTTGAAACATTTTCTTAGAGCTTAGCTTGATCATATTTAATTTCTAATTTATTTTAATGAAATAAAAATGCAATACTGGTTTGTAATTTATTTCTAAACATATATCAAAATTGCTACAATCTAAACACTGTGGTGCTTTGTAAGCATTCGCAAACTAAACATACTGATCTGAGATTAACGAGTCCCTTCGATGATTTTAACCTCCTTTTATCCTTTGAAGATTCCTTTTCTTAACATTCTACTTCACTACTCAAGCGGAAATCTGACCACTGCAGGTTACAAATTTCAAAGAATTCGCAGGTGCTTTGGATGTTGTTGCCATATCGGCCTCCAAAGGTCATAATAAATCATTTCATACAATTGATCCGAAGAGCGCTATGCCCAGCTGCATCTTTCCTGAGTAGAAAATTGCTAGACCGGAATTTATTTCTCGAGAAATAAATAGGGCTAATCGCATCGCATTTAAAATTTCTCTAAACTGAAAAATTAAGTGGCAGTGATGCATTAAACATTCTGTCACTCTCTTCCACATGCAGAGTCACGTGATTAATAGGAACCAATAGCTTTTCCTTCATACGAAGCCACAGACACCTCAGAAATGGTTCGAACAACGAGCCTAGAGAAGATTGTATCGTAAAACTATCAGAGGAAAATGTATAATTTTTTTGACGTCACAAGAGAAAAAAAATGTAAATTTTTATTTAAGTTGTAACAAAATGAGCATTTGCCTCAATATATTTTAAACAATTATACAGAACACAGAAAATATATTATATGGATATTCGAAGTCGAAGCATAGTTTAGAAGCCATTGTTCCTTCCATAAGCCTAAAAATTAAAATAAGATAGGTAAAATAATAAGCAAGAAAAAGATTAAAAATATAAAAAAAGAAAATAAAAAAAAAAAGAAAATGAAATCTACGATCGCAAATTTCAAGTTATCATAAGAGAACATATTTTATATATATATATATATATATATA
>JAOUZG010045260.1:177446-212055 GCA_026289955.1 Argiope argentata | reverse complement strand
ATATAATATTTGTAAGTAATTATTTATCAATTAATTTAAGTCAAAAATCATTTTGAACTGATATGAAACATTCACGAGACTTCTTTATCTTTTTTAAGCTTTCATTTTCAAGTTTTCTAACTGGCAAACAAAGTTTTAGACCTCGACCAATTTTGAGATGAAATAACAGCTATGATGTGATAGTTCTTAGTCACCCTTTTAAAAACGCATCTACTATCAAGGAAGCATACGTAATAATGATGAAATTCTGGTAAAAGCAGGTAAAAATATTACTGCCCTTAAATTTCGGAGATTTCAAAGCCTCCTAACCAAAACAAAATCATTTTCTCACTTGATAATATATAATATAAAATGAATGTTCATTTTTCTCAAAAAAATGAGTATTTCACAGCTTCAAAAAATAACACAGAAGTGCATTATGTCAGCAAAAGTGACTTGTTGATTCAATGACGTGTCTGACACGCGCATCGAATTACTGAATTTTTATTTTCAAGTCTGCAATTAAGCCACAGAATTAAGTATTTAAATGCGAAAAAATCAATATGAAACGATTTGGTATCTCAAATGCTTCTTATATTATTTTTTTAAAAAATCAAATTAACAATAAATTACCAAAATAGGATGAGCTATCTAATTAGAAAGTTAAATAAATTCGTATGTCAAGTGGTTAATTTTGAAAACAATTCGAACCATTGTGCATAGCATAAATAAAATATTTAATTGTTAATAAAATATATTCAAAATCGGAATAAATGTATTAATTGTCATTTGGCCAGAACTCGTATGTTCTGACTGTTTAGATGCTTTTCTTGTTAAAAAAAACGGGACACCACCAGCCTCTTTCTTTCTTTCTTTTTTTTCATTCTTTTCCGATAATACGAGAATATGATTCTAAATCGAGCAGTTTAGATGATAAAGCGAAATAATCGGGTTAATTTATTTATATTAATGTCCAGTTTTAAAATAGCTCTAGGGTTATTTTGTCACCAATCTCGTAATTTTGAACCATGGTTAGATGAAGAGAACACCCCCTGAGCTGCACTCCCTCTCCAAGCTAGCCCATCAAACCAAGTAAAGGATAGTTGTCCTGCCGGGCCAGACTGCCTTAAATGATGGTTCTTTGATAGAATAGGGTCTCGAACCTACAGCCCCCGGAGCCGAGATGTTACCACCAGGTCAGCGCTGTATTTTGTGATTAGATGAGAAGGATGATGCCAGTTCAGGTATCCTCCTCGTCATCTGACGGTGGCTCAAAATTACAAAATCCATCCCAAAATAGTCCTTGTGTTGCTTTAAAACAGGACGTTAATATAACTTAACTAAAGTTCTGAGAAGAAACTTTGAAGCTTATGCATGATAGGGCTGTTAAGGTTAAATCGTAAAATTAACCAGTTAATTGTTTTTGACAAATATAATTGTTATGGGAAAAATACAAAATTTTGAGTTAGACGAGTTGCGGATTTTAATTAGATGTGCATTTTCCTTATAGGTCGAAACAGTTAATTAAAAATACTAATGAGGAAATATCTCTTTAAAAGTGCACTGTTTTTGTTGGTAAACAAAACCGAAAGTGTTATCTATATCTTTCAATATTATTCCTGTCTTTTTGTTAAAGCTCTTAGTATTCAGAACCAAAACAATAGAAATCATATCAAAAATCATTGATAAATATAGGATGCTAAATCAAAAATGATCTTATCAAAACTGAAACTGATTTCAAATTTATGATATCAGTTCATACGAATCATATTTTATGAGATTATTTGAAATCAACAAATTGTAAATAGAGTGAGGGTGAAGCAATGTGTCTTCGAATACTAAATGTATTAACCAGTATTTATTTTAGCTAAATATAACGAATAAGTAATTGGTAATTTTGAAAAGTGTTGATTCTGTTATTCATTTAATGTAAGTACAATCCAAGATTTTCTAATGCACTCTGCAGTGGAATGTATTATACTTGTAATTTGGTAAATGAATATTTCCTGTTTAATATATGATTTTTAAACTTTTTCATCTTCCTGGAACACTGAAGCATAAAAGTTGCGGACAACTCTTAACATAGATTCCATCAAAGTTGAGGTGTTCAGAAAGAAATGAAACTCTATTGAACAATATCTTATAACAAAATAATTTCTAGAATAGTTGTAAGAATATATAGAAATATAAAAAAGGTAAACCCATTTCAGACTGATATATACAGTAAATTCAGTTAACTTGATAAGCTGAGAAATTTATTTAATTAATTTTTTTATTTATTTCGAATTAGAAATGTAGAACAATGTTGTTGTTTTTTAAATATTACTTCATTTTTTAATAGATCAACAAATGTCAGAAATATAAATTATTAGAAGTTTCAATTTTTGTTGTCATAAAATATTTCCAAAGAAATTATGAGGTCATAGACAGATTTTATCGACTAGCCAGCAACTGAAACATCGGCACAGTTGGAAAAGGATAAGAAGGTAGCTTGAAAATAGTTTCCTCTATTGATAGTTTTTAATGAAAACAATCCAGCTCAATTATAGTTGTTAGTCCATGAAAAGGAACGAAACATTAAAAAAATTGCTGTCTATTTTCAAAAATTTCTTTCCGGTTAAAAAAGGCCCGAAATAAAATTTTCTTCTTTTCGTTTGTTTTCCTTTTTAAATTGAAAATCAATCTTTCTGCTTAGCGTATCTCTAATTATCTGTTTAAGTTTTAACTTTTAAATAATTCTATTTGGACATATATTTATCAGGTTTTTGACTCAGTCATTCAGGAAATGCTATTCATGATTACAATCTTATTTGATGATATTTTTTAAGAGAGAATGCACTATGCTGAATGAAAAATTTTGGGGAAATTAATTCATAAAAATACTGAAATTTAAATTGTTTTGCAGCATATGGGATTCTAACTAACAATTTCTAGTAAAACAATTTATCATCTTATTAATTCTTTATACAGATTTGTTTTTATTGAAATAGCTTCCAAACATTGAAACGAGAAACAATTTACTCGTAGCAAAAAATGCAACGAGTGAATTCTGAACTTTAAGTTGAATTGCGAAGATAATCTTGAACTATATTTCATGGATGTTGTCGTAGATTATGAACCATCTAAGCAGAATGAAATAATATTTTTAAAAGAAATAAATCGATTGAATTTTTCTGAAAAACTTTCAATTGTATTTTATCGGCGAACGAAATTTTTAAGTTTTGTTTTTTCTTACTCTATTATGGCAGCATATGCTTTTATTCGAGAAACACATAATTATCTAATTGAAATCCAACAAGGGAATTTAACATAAAGTTAGATCACAACGAATAATAACAAAAGTGCTGTGAAATATCTATTTTGAATTTTTTTCTTTCCTCATAATAATGATTATATAGCTCATTATGAGGACTTAATTCGCCTAATAAATGACAGCTCCGTGATAAATTGTTAAGTTCAACCATAATAAGGCATGGATTCTTGACCTGAAAATAAAGAAAATATTACCTATCTATGATTCCAAAAAATTTCAAACTTATCAAGGGTGAATTGACCTGAAGTTGAGGCAGAAGGTGGAGAGCAGAGGGATAATTTCAGGAATTGCCCTCATCAACTGAACATGGTTTAAAATTCTTAACCAGTATCCAAATAGCCTTGTGTTTATTAATTGTTGTTTCTTATGGCACTTGTCATGTGCAAACTCGCTGATTTAGCCAGCGATTTAAGCCTAATCAGCGTCTCTTGTTTTGTAGTAGCGCCAACTAGAGTCAAGAGAACGACTTTTGCTACTCACTCATCGCATGGGCTTTCACAGCCCCTTTTTATAGAGAAGAACATCTACACATTTTACAGATAGAACTCAGAAGAACAGCTATGTCTGATCCCGGGCCCGAACCCGGGACGCCCCGATCACGGGGAAGACGCGCTACCCTTAAGCCAAGTCGCCGGCTGTGTTAGTACTCAGGGAATTAAAGGAATACACCCAATGCTTCATTATTTTACCATTAGGCAACTTATAAAGCCGAACTTATCTAAGAAAATAATAAATAATAATCTAAGATAATAAGAAATAAGAAGAAATAAGATAATAAGAAATAAGAAGAAATAAGAAAATAATAAATAAGAAAAATAATAATAAATAATAAAATAACGAATAAGAAAATAATAAATAATAATAAATAAAATAATAAATAATAAGTGATAAGGATTGTTTTAAAATATTCTTAATTTCTAAAGTAATTTGTATTCGGAATTTTCATCCAGCAATTTATCTGTTCTCATTTTTTAAAATAATATTTGCGGTTTCAAATTCACTTTAATAAGAATCAGGTATTGCTTTGAAAAAGAATTGTTTTTTAAACTCGGATACTCCTCATGCAAGAATGTTTAAAATGAATCAACAGACGATACATTTGGGGAGCATGTAGATAGGATAAATCGCTGAGAATGTTTTTTTATAATGAATACGTCATCATTTTGCATTTCCGGTTTGAAAATAAGAAGCTTCATGGAAATTTAAGCAGTATTTGCATATTTTGCTTTTTCATTTTTAGCTTTCGAGGAAATAAAACGGTATCGATTTACTGGAAAGTGCATTTACCCGAAAGAAAATTTCATTCCATTTTTAAGCATCACAATTTTTTTAATATATCAGCAATTATTAAATATTAAATTAATCCGCAAATTATAATAATTGGAAGTTCTTTTAAAGCTGCAATAATTGCGACATTTATTTATTAAATAGTTGATATCATTTTATTTCCGACTTAATTAGAAATCAGTTTAAGTGTTGAACTTTGTTTTTACAAACTTCAATTGCAAATTTGTTGAGTTATCTTTTTTTGTGACAATGGATATGTGCTTTTTAACACTTTTGTGGGCGATGGGCATATTACATATCACCTACATTATCTTACAGATAACATAGCGTCAGATAATAAACATGTATTCTTAAAAAGGCAATGTCTTGTTAACTTCCAGGCAAAGAATTGTGTAATTTCAGATTATGTGGGCTTCGACGGCATGGGATATCATATATCGAAGAGGGTTCCCAACTACAGACGATGTCGAAAATGCTGCACACAGAAACAGGAAAAGAGGACGCACTACACATGTTCAGAATGTGATATATTTTTGCCTACTGTAACATGGCTCACATTGTATCAGGGCAAAAATTCGTCATTAAATTTAATTTTCGTCATGATTGCAAACGGTTCCACAGGAAGTGTATTTATTTCTTTTGTGACAGATAAAATATATCATATAATAGGACTGCAAAGTCCTATTTTTGGCAGAATTCATGCTAAATTGCAGTGATCTGCCATACGATTTCTAAAAGAGTTTTTAACGCTATTCATCTTTGAAAATAAAGATGAACAGCCATAGGTAGATAAAAATAGGGTTAAAATAGCACGAGCCAGCTTCTTCAAACAGTTAAATGTGACTAAAGTCATTACATTATCAAGAAATGCTAAACCCCACTTGTAACACAAGGCTAGCTGGTGAATAATTCATTGGAGTTATACGTCAGTTTGAAGTTAACTAATGAAATAATTTTTGGCCACCATATTTGGAGCATCATCAGTTTCTGAAAAATTCTTTTAAAATCAATTTCTTTCTCAGCAAGCGAATTTTTAACAGCCTTACAAGTATCTGGGTTCTTTGTTTCAAATGGAATGGGAACACTCACGCTTGTTCGTAATACTTCATAGTGAATTTTCTTATTTTAAATTAAAATTCAAACCGTTTTGATCGGCAGCGTGCCCAAAATATTGTTTTTCGTGCCATCTATGGCCCGTGTGTCAATGTTTACCTATCTCTACCCTAGGGAGTGTAAAAATAGTACAGGGTACCTGGACTTTACTAATGGATACTCTAGGGGATGTACAGTGGCCAGTGATACCTTCAGAACCGTAGTAAAATTTCTCATACCAATTTTTAGAAATTATAGCAAGCGTCAACCTATTTTTGAGTTTGCTAAGCATTAATAAAGCATCTTTATACTTACATATGTAAAATAATGTATCTTTATTGCTTTTCAGGACATAAAGAGTTAACGAATTGTTTTTAAAATAATGCGTATTTCGCGAAATGTAAGGCTTGAAAATGAAATGATTGAAAACGAATTTATGGTACGTCGTCAACATTTTTCTCATAACTTATAAGTAAAAATTGAAATGCATTAAATGTGATATTTGATAAATGAATATACAGGATGGACATAGAATAACTTTTCCAGTTTGGAAATGTGAACAGAATAAACCCAAATTTCATATGCAGACCACAGAAGGTTTGAGGAGATGAGCTCCAAAGAAATATTTCCATTGCAAAATTTTGTATTTAAAGAAGATCAGCGAACTAGAAGCATTTTAAGTAGGGACTTTAAAGTTGAATCATAAAAGATCATTTCCTCATAATTTTATAAATATTTATTTTTGATAGCGCTTTTTTATGATTCTAAGATTTATAAAAAAATACTTGCAATGAAAAATTATGATTTCGCTATTAATGTATTTTAGAGAAATAATCTCCCTAAGCATTTTATATTTTTCGTAGAAAATGTGGTGTTCTTTTATTCATTGATTTGAGATACATATGTCTCCAAAAAAGGAAAGTTTTTCTACAGACAACCTGTATTTGCAATGAAAAGAAATGGAATAATATTGGATTATGTTATTGAACGTAAGTAAATAGCCTTCAGGTGTTTTCTCTGCTATTCTGTATCTATTTTTTATATCTACATACTTCTGTAATTACAGATAATCACAAATAATTATGACATTCGGAGTAATTAGAAATTAATTAGAAATTCAGAGATTTCCCTAAGCTGTAATTTTAAATATATATAAAAATAGCATATTTTGACTTCGCTAAATCTTTAAATTTCTTTCTTTAATTTCAAATAAGTCTTCATATTTCCTTCATTAAAAAATACATTTTTAGCATCATTATTAAAACATTTGTGAAAAGAAAATCAATTGAATTTTTCACATGAATAGTTTTATAAAAATGACCTCAGTTTTTTCTGAAATATAATATAAATATCTATATATAAATAATGCTTTTTGCATACAGATAATAACATTTTCAACGTTATCTTCGTAAAGAGGCTTCCCTTAAAAGGTAATTCGTAAAGATTTCATATCTAACTCAAGATGACGAAAAAATAATTAAGAAAAAAAGAATGACATATTTTCCCGTAATTATTGCTAATGAATATACATTAAACGATATATCTTGTAAATGAATGCAGGGATAAATCTTGTATTGCTAATGAATATACATTAAACGATATATCTTGCAAATGAATGCAGGGATAAATCTTGTAATTGTAGATGATCTTGCTCATCTACAATTTTCTTTATAATTTGTTTTGAACTGAATCGAAGTTACGTGATTAAAAAGAGGAACAAGTGATAGTAACGTATTAAAAGTGTACACTTTACTTTGTACTTGTACGAAGTGTATTTATTTCGATACTTTGCAATTGCATATTTATTTATTAAAAAAAGCCTCTATTGTTTGTTTATTTTTTGTGTTAATTAGCTTTGAACAACAGTCGAAGGCGGTATAAAAAAACTATATATTTTTTGTTAATTTTAAATAAAAAATTTGATAAACATTTAAACGTATTCTTCCGCAAAAATTTGGAATATTTTGATAATATATAAATTAAGCAACATATCATGTTTGTGTCCATATATTAAAATGATTTTAAGTATTACAGATAAAGAAAAAAAAATAGAGGTGACAAATATTTTCTTTATGTTCATAAATTTGAAGTGTTGCATTTCATACAATCATTTTTTTTATTTCAAATGTAAGTGTTTATTTATAATTATTCTTATCTATTTCTATTTTTTTCTTCCATTGAAGCTCAGATTTATCTGAACAGAAGCTTTTATCTTAGAATCTCATTTACGTTTTGATTGCAAAATATTGGTGGATTTCGCAGTCAACTACTTTTTTTGCAATAAAAAATGATTGAATTATGAATAATTCAACGTTTTTATTCCGTTTCCATAAAATCACACGATTTTAGAATCCTTTTAAAATCGAATCACTTTAAAACTTCTTAGGTATACAAGAGTTTTTTCCTTATGTCAGAGCACAAATTTCACGAACTGAATAGATTTTGTGGAACTCGAGGTTTCAACATGGAAACATTCAGATTTGAAGCCGAACGCGACAACTTCTCACCTTCATATTTTAAGTGTCTTCTAGACAGATTTTTTTCCTGAAGGAGAAAGCTAGTAATATTTATGGTTGATGAAAACAGGACTCGTTACTAAGACTAGTTAGACTCAGTTAAAAGATCGACTTCATTCTCATTATTTAAACAGAAATATCACAGCTCTGAAACGAAGTATTCTTTACCGTGTCTTTACTTGTTTTAATGATTGATGAGACCTAAATGTCGTCGAACGAGGTTAACTAATCTTCTGGAAACATGCGTTTGCAATTCCCCATCCGAGTAAGGAAACATTTAAAGCAAATTAATTTCATATGAATGTCACGCCATTCTTTTACAAGAAAGCATAAGATTACGGCAAGGCATTTTACTATGACTTTCGATTGTTTGACTTAATAAAAAATTTTTAAATTACTTTTGAAGAGTGGAATAAAAAAGCTAATAGAAGTTTCTATATTAATTGTGTAAATTTAATATAGTAACTTCTGAATGAATATATGAATATATGATAAAATATTTTCAAAATAAAAACACGGGATAGTAAAAATTATGTTTATGTCAACTAATTTTATAACATTTTATCGGTATCCGGAATTAATGAAACAAATTATATACCAAAGCTGCGTTGTTTAGTTCATTTTCTTCTTAATGTTTAAATGTTGCATTTAAATAAACATTTTTCTGATTCGTTTCAATATTTGAACAATAAAACGAATTTCTTTTATAAGATATTGTTTTACTTTTCAACATCTAAAAATACCTATTACATTCTTAGGATTGTAGAAATCCATAAACTATTTAATTTTTGTCTTCTGGTAACCAGAATACATAATTTTTCATTTAGATTGACTAAATATAAATTTCATAGAATTATAAAGATACCCAAAATATTTTTAGCATCAGACTAAATAAATTAACTTCTGTGGCTTTTTATTCTCCAAGCTACAGATCGTGAGTCAGCAAATTATTATTATTATTATTATTTTGTGTATGCGCATGCGTGCAGATCGTTAAAACATTTGCACTGATAAGTTCTTAAGATGGTCTTTCGGTGAAAATAATTTGAGTGGTTTCTAATCATCCATATGATTTTTTTTTCTGATCCTGCTATATCGGAGGGTAATATTTATGGATACAAGTGAAGGGCAAAAATAGTCACCCTACATAAGTCAAAAGGACGAATTATTATTTTAAATTTATTGGAAAATGATAAAAACATTTTCTACTTTATAGTCAAAGTTAGAATTATGATCGTAAGCTACAGGTTACCATTACATTATCTAAAAGTAGTATTAAAAACAAATTAAGAACTTTCTTGTTTTCTAGGTTCCATATAAAAATTGTAAAATATACAAATATATTTTAAGAAATAAGATTAAAATTTCGGTCACCAAAAAATATCCATTTGAGAAGACTGTTTAATTGCGTTAAACGGAATTATTTTCAGTGTATAAATTTAATCATTTATTTATTTTCATTTGTTCATAATACCTTATTCAATTACGAATCTAATTTTCCTAAGTATTTATTTTTAACCAAAAATCTGAATGAAAATGCATGGTCAACAGATATAATTTTCTCTACACGCTATCATGTCGAAGAAGCTTCATCTTTTTAAGATTTTTGTGTTTTCTTTAGATTATATTTATTGGAACAAAACGACTCAAAGCAGCAAAAAACTGAGAACTTACCTATCGGTTTTGAACCTTAACTTTTATACACAAATAGAAGGTTCAAGAACAAATCAATTTAAATATTTAAAAAAGATCTAGAAGCTTCCAAGCCTTAGATAAACAATGGATAACAATTTAAATAAAATAATTCTAGTCTTTGGAAAAATTACAGGGGTTAGGATTCGAATCATGGACAAATCAATCTTAAACGGAATGCTCTGTCGACTGAACCACAGCGATTACAAGTGACCTTGGTTTATGCGGCAACATATACGTGTCTTTCATGGTCTCTCAATGGTAGAGTAATATGATTTTTAAACATTTTTCTATTGCAGAAAACGATGATGAAATTTTAAAAAAAGGATAAACAAAATTTTTATTTTTCGCATACGGATTTTTGTAGACGCCAAAAATCTCAACCTAAAAACATCATGTTCTGACATGATAAAAAATACGCAAATGAATCGATCTAACATAATAATTAGTTTAAAAAAATTGTAAGTACACGGATTTTTATTCTTTTATTCAGAATGATTTATCGACAGTTTTATTTGTAAATGCTGAAACATTTAAAAAATGCCCTTTTTAAAATGTTTGCAATAATTATGGACTATTCTGATGAACTTCGTGAAGAAGAGCTTCTGATTTAGGAAAAAAAACAAGACAATTAGATATGAGATGAAATATTTCGTTGTTACTTGTTATGTTACCCACTCAAAACAAAATGCAGAAAGTATGGATGAAGTCCTACCAAACACTCTGGCCCTTCCAAAGGCACTCAGAATAAAGCATAAAACTGAATGACCAGACCGCCAAAACAACAATAATGGCGGGAACTGTGGCTGAGTCCTAAAGGCCATCACCGGCCAAGGTACAACTCTTCCCGTAAGAAGTTTGCCCCATCATCGATGGGAGAAGCCACATCCCCACCTATTTGTGTCCCCTCCAGGTTGGCAAGTTCTAAGCACTATGCCGAAAGCCTCTCGTCCTCTTTTCAATGGATTCCCGGGGGTATATTATGTTGTCTTATTAGTTGATTACTATTAAGTTGTCGTATTAGTTGATGTATTCGCTTCAAAACTACACACACTAAAATATGAATGAATGCAGATTTGTAAGGAGCATCAATAGAAGCATTCATATTGGAAAAATTCATGACATACTTATAAATAGGTATTATAATAAGAGTTCCTTTTTTCTTCTTTCTAGAATATTAGTATAGAAAGCTACAAGTCTGACCTCGTGAGTTTAAGGAATCTTCGCTCTTGTTTCCAAATTCATCAAAGCAAATTCTGCTTTTCCGTATTTCCGTATACATCATTCAGTGGATCAAATGTCAAGCGAGCATTAAATTGAAACTTAATGATTCTTTAATTCAAAAAATATAGATTTTACTTTATGAAGTTTATAAGAAGTTTACCAATAATAATCAATATTATATCTGCCTTTACATATCCATTTCTTTTCTCTCATAAGTTTCTGTGCATTCTTTTCATATTAAACCAGAATTAGCTAAAGTCATACGAAGAAAAGGCACTTGGAATAATAAGGGAGAAAATTTATTTCAAAATTAATTAATAGCAATTATTAATAAGCATTTATTGGCTTCTTAATTAAAATTTCTTAATTAAATATAATCATTTTAAAGTTAAAAAACAACAATTTTTAGACTAATTACCAAAATTTTTATTAAATAACTAATTCAATATTCAAGATTAGTTAAAATTAGTTAAATTTATATAGAAATAGTTATTAATCAGAATAGAACTTAAAAGTCATAGCATCCATATGGTGATTTAAGCGTGAAGTAATTGGTAAAAAATTGCATCTAGGTACATTTCATATACTTTTGGTAATTTCTGATATGTTACCGTACTTTAGAATTACGTATTTAGTCAAAACAAATATTATAAATAGTATGTCAGTATAATTATTCACCTGATTTAAAAAAGTCATAAAAAATTGCCTAAATATTAATTATGTCGAAATATTACCTTATATTATATACCTTATACCTTAGTTTAAAATAAATGACATTTCAAAACTTTTTTGTGGGAATTTCTTATTTAAGAAAATAATTTATGTTTTCATTTCATAACATCTGATTTAATTCTATTATGTTACGCAACATTAATATTGCTATTAACAAGTGATGATATTAAACGAAATTTTCAACTAAACAAAATAACATTTCTACGGAATATGAATCTTCAAAGTATGGGCTCGGACTTTTGAAAACTTTTTTTACATACAAAATGAATAATTCATTTTTATTTTCAAGGTAATTGAATTCATCTCATAATATAAAAAGTTGCCATGAAATATTGGAATTGCAAGTGGTTCTGAAAGCCTCTCGGGCAGAAAATAAGACATTGAAGAATTCATTTCACGATTTCTGTTCTTCGCTTGAATTTTAAATTCAGAATCAGTCACTCAGAATGGAATGAATTTCCCGATTCAGCCATTCTGTTGACGAACTGCAAATGGAAGTCACTATCCTCCAATGTAAAACGCAGTTTGCTTTTTATTTTATGAAATCTATGACATTTTTCCCTCCAACACCTGCGACAGAAAAAAATTATTATGATTATGAAAAAAAAAGATAAATAATAATCGGATTAATTTCCACATCTTAAGCAGCTTTTTTTGTCTATAGCTATCTAAGCTAGGATCTAATTCTTATCTTCAGGTAATTTTTTTTTTAATTTTATAAAGACATTAGAATATTTTTAACTTAGATAATATTCAAAATTAACATTAAAAAATAAAACTTATAAAAATAAACTATATATATAAAAAAACATTGATAAATCCACAGGTACTAACATTTTGAATACTCTTTTTTTAGATGATTTTTATACACCAGTTGGAAAAATTTGGCTTCCTAAATAATACACAAAGTCATTTTCGATCATATGTTATGAATAACATTTTGAGAAATTTGTAAAATTCAGAAAATGAAGGGGAAAATTATCCTTAGCTAAAATGATATATAAATTCATCAAATTTATTTTATTTTTTTAACGTTCATATCATCAAGTAAGGTGAATTTATTAGTTACAATAATTTGAATTACCGAGTTTGAAGATTTAACTGTTAGACAAATAAGTGGAATTTTCTAATACAAAGATTTTATAATCTTGATCTCTCATGAAAGGCAAAAAAGTTTAAAAATTGACACAAAACTTCCGAATGAAGATTTTGTTTGCTACATATAGGTGTAAGAAACGGAAACTCAGAAAAAAATGTTCTAGAAATTTAAATTTCAGCTACTATCGATCGTCTGATAAACTGCCGTAAATCTATTAAGTTTTAATCAAAGGCAAATCAAATCTTATTTAACAACTGCCAGGTCATCTACTTTAAATATCTTGACATTGTTATTCATTAAAGAATTTCTATAAGTCAATAAAGGGATGAGAACTCTCAAAAACAAAGAGGAGTATGAAATGAATCACGCTCATTTTCTGTGAAATTCATTATTGTCTGAAAAATAATTTCAAAATAAAAATATTTCACTTTTATTCAGAAAATGTGAAACACATTAACACTTAAAGCGTTCTGTTAATGTATGAGCATGCATTAATAGAATGGTGTTAAAAATTTAGAATTAGGGCCATTGTGTTAGCAAAAACATTTCATACAAATCGAATGGTATGACGAAATTTTTATGAATAAATCATGAAAAGGTTACATAATTATGAATCATAGAACTATTGCTCAGGTATCTTTCTGATTTTGAACCAAATGATTCTCTTTTAAGATTTTGAATTAGTTATAATTAATTTAAACTGTCGCTTTGAACATATAATGATCACAAGACAGTCTTTCTTAAGTGGCCAGCATCGAACAATTTGCTCCACTTTGATATGCATTTAGAAGGAATTTTAAACAGGCAGCGCCAACCGATGATAAGAGATTTGTGTCGTTGGCGAAATGTTTGAATCATTGGCTGACAAGAATGCAAATCCATGCAGATCCTTTTAAGATTTATCGAAGCAGAATAATCGGTTTTATTCCTTTGTAAACGAACTTGATGCTTCCAACTGAATGCAGACTGTGCTATTTTGAAAGGCAATCCTTTAACGAAGATGTGAAAACCTTTTATGATTATCTTGAATATTTCAGTCCTTTCAAATGATTTGTTTATTGCTTTAACTCTTTTTATGAATACCAGCTTAAGATTTTAAACACGGTAGTGAGTTTGAGCTTCAACAGCAAGCGAAATTATATTGTAAAATTAAAAATAAAAATGTTAAAAACCTTTCCGTATCAAAGATTTTGAAAACATTTCAAAAATATGCACTGATAAAGCTATTTTTTCAGCAAATAGAATTCGAATCTATAAAAAAAATATTTTAATTTTTTTAAAAAAATAGTATTTATTGATATTGTGTACAAATAGTATTTATTGATAAGGATAAAAGTGGATCATGTTAAGTAGTTTTAATTATCTGGCTAATCGATATTCGTGATCAACGTAGATTGTATGTGTGAAATCAGAATTTATTAATTAACTGATATTATATTAAACTATCAAGAACATCCAATAGGAAGAAATATTGAATGATGAACTGTCATTGTTCTCGATGTTAGAATATCCCATTCTTCCTTATTGATTTTGGGCGTCTGTTTCCTTCAGATAACTTCGCTCATTGAATCGGAAGACAAAGTCTTTAGCAAGTCAACGTTGTCTTTTGTAGAGAACTGCTTGAATTTTAATTAATATTCACTATAATAAAATAAATAAATAAATGCTTAAAAGTAATAATGTAGCGAACGTATTTACTAACAGCGTATTAATATTTATACAGTTTATTATTATATATTTTATGGATCTCATTCTTTATATGAGTGGATTTTGTATACACATCATATTTTTTTACATATTTGATTGTTTTTTCTAACAAGTGGTTTTGATGTTTTGAAATGATATATACATATATAATAACTGCTGGTTCTAATGCTAGAAGGAAATTAAAATGATTAATTAATTTAAAAAATAATATACTTCTTTTTGAAATAATTCATCTTAGCCCCATAGAAATGCATAAATCCAAGTAGATTGCCCTGAAAATTTACGGTTTTTGAATTTTTAAGATTTCAAATCAGAATTTCTCAGAACTATTTCTGTGGGAATTTTTTTATAATGCTATAAAAGGCATAACAGAAACAGAAATGTGAATGAATATAATTAATTAAAAATGTGTTGTTATTTTATGTCCATATTTATATTTTATTAATGCATAAACGTAATATTTCCAATGATGAAGATAAATATAGATAAACTTACGAATGGGGCGAAAGGAAACGTACCTGATAATAAAATATTTGAACATGCATAAAAGTTATTTAGTTGTAAATACGACTAAAGTAAGCATTTAAAAACTAGTATATTTCGACCATTTACAAATGTAAATGTTTTGTGAATTAATTTTTAATATGGATGCAAGAACTGCAAGCTTCAAATGATTCAAATATTTTGAAAATATGGGGATAATATGTCAGTGAATCATATGACCAGAACAGCCAATCATGTTCAAGATTCAACAATCTGGAATCAAAGAGTATAGCCATCTGTTATAAAATAGTTTAAAGTTACTTTAAATTTAAATAATTATTTTTTGCTTTTTATCCTTGTGTGTAGAAATTATAATCGTATTTTAAACTAACTTCACAATGTACTAACGACTTGCATTGTACCATCTTCCTGATTTGAAAGTTTTTAATTGATTGCAAACTTAGCACAAAATGAAGAGACAGAGCAGAAAGCAAGTTATTGAAAATGTGTCAAAAATGAGGCGATTCTCTGAACTTAGATTTTCTTTTTGAGATTTCTTCTAAATCCTCAATCGCATAAAAACAATTATTGCAAATACTGTCAAAATCCTCCAAAAGATAAAATATAATTTGCTTAGTTATAGTCCATTAATTTTAGTAAATTTTGATTTAACTTTTAGCCATATGAAAAATTCTGCAATAAAATATTTCTTATTTTTTAAAATTTTCCTAAAAGTACAGCATTAATAGTTTGTAATTATTGTATTACTTTACTTCTCGAATTTGCATTCCATTAAAACAAGCATCTATGATTACTTGCAATGAAGTATCTTGGGCCAATGGGGAGAGCTAAAGAATGCCTTTAACTCTCATTTATTGATGATGTTTTAACATCATTAATGAACAATTTTCAATGTTAATTTTTTCTCAAATACGATTGATTCAATTCTTACCAAAAAGATATTAATATAAATGAAAGTTAAATTTTTCATCCTTTTCTCTCTAATGCATATTCCTCCAATTCTTAAACTTTAAACAGTAAAGCATAATCACAATAGACAGAAGGCATTTATTCTAAAAGCTTTTCTTTTATAAATTTAAAAATAAAATTTCTTTTTGTAACTATGTAGATGTAGCTATAAAAAATTTAAATTATGTACTTTTAAAATAAATATACGAGTAATTCAGTATTTACTTTTTTGTATTCTGAAAAAATATTTATTTTTTATACTAATTTGTGCGTAGGATTTCTCAAAAACGGATAAGATAAGAATTAATTGACCCGATAAAAGTTCAAACACAATTTAGTGAGTAAGAACTTAAAATAATATAATCTCACACGGTATGAATTTTAACTTCACTCCCCCCCCCCGCCTCTCGCTTGATATCGGAAGAATAAAAGTAAAATATTTTTTCTGAGATAATATCTTTTAAGACAAAATGACAAGAAATTTATGAATAATGAGCAGATATTAATCTAAGAAGTGAACAATAAGAAAAAAAAACTGCGAATGATTTTCAATAAAAGTACTTTTTAAGAAGATCGATTTTTAAAATAATCCCATTATTTTTGGTCGTTGATAAATGATCCCTCGAGATATAAGAATTGATTTTTTCAAAATTACAGTATTTGAAATACCCGCATTTCGAAGACGTCAGACAGGAAAACCTTTCCAGATTGAAAACTGTACAAATATCATTTTGAATTGGCCGAAGTATAGAGTGCTTTCAATGATTAAATGGTTCTCTCTATCTGTTTGTGCTGTAGTAAAACTTCTGGAATTTTCCAAATTCAAACCTTATTCTAGAATAATAAAAGTAAACATCGCAGAAACGTTCCAATTTGTACCAACGTTTCTTTACATTAATTTAAACTCAGTATGAAAAAAATCCAGTTATTTTTCAAAAATTCAGCACATTTTTAGAAAAGAATTTATTTTAGTAGAATAAAAAAAGTCTGAGATGGTATTTTACAGCTTAATCTTCCATTTATGGGGTAAATAAAATAAAGGGGTAATATTGTATTTCTTTCTTAATGAAAAGAAAAGCCGAACATTATCGTTGAAAACCATATCTCATTTTTATGAAGATAATAATAAGTTTTTTTTTTAATAATTCTGAATTTTTAACCTAACATTTCCGAGTCACTTCATAAAGATTAAAAGTACAAGAAATTCTAGTTGATGAGTTTAAATTCTACTTTTTCCTGACTCACTTAAAGATTTTCAGACTCTGCAATCCAAAATTTATATGTAATGACGTTTTTTATACATTCCAAAGAAATTTTTTAAAGATTTATTTTTCACCTAGTTGCATCTCAAAAACTGTTGAAGATTTTTAATTATAAGAAGAAAAAATAATAATAAATCTTTTTTTCTGTATAACATTTAAATTTATACGATATGTGTATGAGTAAAAAAGCTGCTAAATTAGCATCTTTCATTTAATTATTAATTAAATTAATGACTAAAATTAAGATAATTTTAACTATGAAGTGATTCGGTGACATTCTCCTATTTCAAAATAAAATCTCAATAGTTAAAATAAAACCTCATATACTTCATTGCAAATCTAATTTATAAATAAACTCAAAGATAATATAAGAATAAGATTTGACACAGTAAAAAGAAATATCATATCGTAAATATTTAATAAATAAAAAAAGGAGATACTTCTTAGAAAGAATATTTCAATTGCCATCCCATCGTTTTGAATTTCTCTGTATTTTCTAAATACAGAGAAATAATTATAGAGAAATTTACTTATAAAAGGAATGAAATATTTAATAGAACATTATTTGAATATAGACAGATATTTAATTTAGAAAATAAAATTACATTAATAAAGTAGTAAAGTGGATTATAGATGTCAAAGTTCGCATAATCTAGAAATGTGATTATAATCTAAGAACGTGTAAAGTGATATTTTTATAACAATCTAATTAATGTTTCGTTATGAAATTAATGATTCTCTTATGACAAAGTAAGTAGATAATGGTGAGTTTAAACACTCTCAATTACTGGAGGAAATAGTTGTTTAGAAAAAAAAAGAAAAAAAAATTCTTTCAGCTTTCTCAGATCTAATATGGAGAGTTTTGTAATTCATTGTACACCGAAGAAAAAAAATATCGACTTTGAGTATTTTTTCCAAGTTTGAACTTAAATGTGATACAATAGTAAAATGACAAAGCAATAAATTTTATCTTTCTAGGACATTCCGATTATCCTTTTGCGTATTTCGTTTGAAATTTCGTACAATTTTTAATTTTAAGTTGGTTTACTCATCTTGTTATTTCCGTTTTTAAATATGAACGAAGAATGGACAGACTTTATGCAAATACATTTTTTTTTCAAAATTTAAGAATGATTTTAAATTATAGTGAGATGGTTGCTCACAAATTTTTTGCTTTTTGTAAATTATGTTTCTTATTTACACAGTATTACAATTATGCATATAAAATGGCCATTACATATACAGGATTTTAAAACTCCACGTCTTGCTCTCGAATTGAAAATTTAATCCAAAGAGCACTCAGTTGCAGATTATCTACCTCAATTAGCTATCTTTCTAATAATAAGCTATCTGTATGTACTGTCTATGGAAAACAGGTAAATGCAGCCAATTGTCAAATTAGGGGGAGTCTAATTAAGATTTTAATCCCGTTGAGCTAATTTGCATCTAGCGGTGTCTAAGGATCAACGACTCGTGAAAACATGTGAACCACAGTATTTTCTGTTAATTAAAGTTATCCAAACTATTAAACGTAATATCAAAATGATAAGACTTCTGACAAACTGTTAGAAGTAAATAGACTTCTTTTTATGCACTTGAAAGGGAAATCCTAGCTTTCATTCAATCAAAATAAACTACATGTGTATGGATGATTTTTTCTCTCATTTTAGGCTTGATTTATCGAAGAAAAAGAGAGCAGAAAAAGGAATACATTCTAATTGAGAAAGCTCAAAACCTATTTGTCAGAATTTCAATCAAGCAGATAAAACTTTAAAATGTAAAGGACAAGAGAATTCAAATGTATTTTCTAAAAGCCTTCTGAATAGAATTCCAAGTTCCACAGATTTATGATGATTTTTGATGAATTAACATTACTTTTATCTTCGCTAAAATAAAAATAAAAACATTCATTATACTATAGTGATATGAGACATTCAGTTTTTTATATTATTGTCAAAAATATTCTTACCTTTTTTGAATATATTTTGCATTATTTCAATTAATAATTTGTGTTCCATTATTGATATATTTATCAAAAGTAAATAACTGTAGTCCCCTAGCACTTTTTTATTTCATTTTACTTCCTTCATTATTAATCTGTAACCATTTTTTAATATTTAAAAGATCTTGTGAAATTTTGTTCATTCATATATTTGAGTAAATCATAAAATGAGCTGCTAAATAATGTTATTGAACTATTTCGACAATTGTTTTAACTAGCAGACAGCTTTAGAACGGTTTTAAATGTTAAGGTGAATTGATAATAGAAAATATATTGGAGCACTTTACTTCACTTTAAATACTTATACAAAATTTTGATCAAATTTGAGCACAGATATGTAGTTATTTTAATCAAAATTTAAAATCATTTGATTAAACAGACAATTTTTAATTCAAGCAATATTTTAAAAATATTATTATTTGAAAAATGTATTCGTTTTTCATAATAATTACAAAGTTCTGTTACAATGATTTACGAAATAAAGCTTAAATAAAAGGCCTCTGAAAATAATTTCAATTAACTAAAAAAATTTCATCATTTTATTATTTTCTTAAATACATAATTCATTTTTATAAAAATTATTACATTTTAAGAATCCTTTTTTATGAATTTTTTTGTCATGTAGCACCTTTTAGAACAAAACAAGAATTTGATTACATTAACCATCTACTGAAATTTCGTTTTGCAGATTTAAACTTACCATCACAACCAACAAATAATAAATTCCAGCATATCAAAAAGTAAAATTCAATAGTTAATTTCTGCTTTTACAAATATGCAAAAGTCATACTAAATAAAAGTGTGCAAAAAAGCAGTTTTGTTTTGACTTTGTAAGTGATGTTGAAACTAATATATAGTAATAATAATACAAAGAAGAGACGTAGAAAATATTCCAGAATTAATTTTTTGAGTGAAACTGGAAATTATTTTTAAATTAAATACTATTTTTCGATGAGAAATAAATTAAAATCTCACAAAAGACCAACATCTTATTTTTATTTCTAAAATAGTATTAAGAAACAAAGAACAGGAATGCATTCCTTAATTTATTTTCAACTTAATTAAATTACTCCAAAGAAGAATTTCGCAAATAACGATTAGAAAATTCTTCTTGGAAACTTAGACTGCTTAGCAAACGTTCTTTGTTTGGCATTTCTCTAATTTATTCAGCTGAGAGCCTTCAATCCATGGAATGCACATATTCAACAAGAGTTATAATCATTTATTATTAGAAAACTGGTCGGAAATTATACTTTTCATAGAAACTACAACTAGTGTATAAAAATTTATTATTTTTAAACTTATATTTAAATACATTATTAATTTAAGTTATATCTATTTTGTTCTTTTCTTCAAAAGGTTTAGTGCATTCTTTTTGAACGCTTCATTAGGCTGTTTCTTAAAGCTAAATGGAGGCATCCAGTTTAAAGATGAAAGTATGGAAATCTGAAATAAATTTCGAGATTCGAGATTTTGAAACTATGCTGAAAATTTAATTTTGGACAACTTCGTAAAATAAAAGAAAGAAGAGGAAGAAAAAAAAAGGAATTATCCCTTTTCACTCAGTTGGAAATTTATGAAGATTGAGAAAGTCTCTTCTTTTTACTGAATAAAAAGAGAAAAATAAATGAATTTAGAAACGAAAACGTTATCTTTGTATTCTCAGTTATTCAGCGATGTGAAAAGAATAGAATTTTTAAATCGCAACAGAATTTGGTGTTAAGATAAAATGTCAAGAACAGAATGTCTGGAATTTTTTATACTGTAAAAAACAAAAAAAAAATATGAAGCTTTCCTAGAATATAAAAGATTCGAGTAATCGAATTGAATAAAAGAAATACCTTGCGTAACATTAATGCATCTTATAAATTTCAATTAAATTAAATATGCATTAAATTTCCTAAAAGAATATTAAATTCAAATGCTGATAATCGAAATAAAAAGTGGTAGCTATTTTTATGAATTGCATTTCGTGTTCTTTAATAGTCTTATTGAAATTAAAACGAATTGTTTTAAAAATATAAGGGATAAAACAATTCGTAAGATTTTCAGTATATATTAATATTTTATTTAAAATCAATTATTTTTATCCAATATAACAGATAAAATATTGAATATCTAATTAAATTATTCGATGAATTTTCATAATATCCAGCTATAATTCTTCTAAAAATTTCATAAAAATTACCTTTTACAAGCTCTTTCATTTGTGGAGTAAAAAGTAAAATGGGTTTTTCTCCAATTATTTTATTTTTTGATTTTTTTAATATATTAATATAGATATAACAAAGATTTAAAAAAATTCCCTTAAATTTATTTCTAAGCATGGAACCTGTATGGATAGACTTATGAACTAATTGATAAATAATTTTAGAAAATATTAAAGTATTTTTTTACTATGGGAAATACTATGCGTGTAGAGTTTGAAAAATTCGGCAAATGTAAAATATCAATTGTAAAACTCGATACCATCAGAAATACTTCCAAGCATGAAATAAATTATGCTAAATAAAATTGTTCAAATGGATTCCTCATAACATGAAATATTTTTTTTTCATCACAAAAGAAAATCAAAACCAGTTCATCAACTTTTTTTTTGAAACTGAACAAGTATAAGGAATTTATTGTTTAGTTTGTTTTTGATTTTTTTAAAAAGAAAACAACTAGATTTAATTCAATCCAACAAACTGTCTTCATTTTTCAACAAATTAAAACGTTTAATGATTTTCTTCGAAAAGCAGAACACGTGAACGCGTGCGATCAATGCAACTACGAATGCAATTTTTCGCCTTCTAGAATATAACATTGCGTAATGTTTAGTTTGATTGAGTGCAGTTCATTGTCATTCGATTTCAGATCGCACGCCATTTCTTTTAAAATGTCGTTTTGATGTAGAAATATCGAATCCATTCGAATATAAATTGATAATATTCGTTAAACTGTTCTTATCATTATTATTTTATTATACTTTTACTATCAATATAGAAATGATTACAGGGGTTTCGAAGTAAAACAGTGAAGTCGATGTTCTTTTAAAACAAAGCTGTGTGAACAATAGTAAAAATCGTAGAATCCACGATATTTCTTTCAAAAATCATGGACTTTAAGAATATACGTTTCATCTGTCATTAGAAATGATTATAAGTAAATAAGAGCTATAAAAGTACAAAAATATGATGATTACAAATAATAAAAGCATATGTTGTTGTTGTTGTTACTTATGGCACTTGCCATAGACAAGCCCCGCTGATACATCAGCAGATTTTAAGGTGGAGATAAACGTCTCTTGTTTTACAAGTAGCGCCATCTAGGGCCAAGAGTACGATTTAACTACACACACGCCCAAACCCTTTTAGGGAGCGGACGTCATTCATGCATATTCATTCACTCATCTCAGATCGCAATTTAGACCTGGAACAGAGAACGATCACCTCTGACCCAATACCCCCAGTGGTTATAAAAGCAAATAAATAGCAGGTTCCGAAGTATTAAATATATTCTATTAGGTCAAGGTAGAGTTTCACTATATCCCTGCGTATTAAACACACAGAAAGTGCAGAATTTCTTTAATAGAAAGCAAAAGTGATGTTCTCTTCGTCTCCATTATTAACTCTTCATGAATAGCATTTCATAACTTAAAATTAAAATTAAATATTTTGAAGCATGTAACGAACATGAGAAATCATAACGAACTTATCTCATGCTCGTAATTGTTTTTAACTTATTCATGTCATGTTCTTATATCATGTTCGTAATCTTTTTAGAAACATTTTTCATTTGCTTTCTAATGAACATGATATGCGACATTTTATGCTCTTGTGTTTATATATTTTCAGAGCTTAAATATTAGCTAATCCATATATCTGTCATAACAATATTTAGAATTCACCATTGTCTTTTTAAAAGCTCCTTTTCTGTGCAGAAAGATATTACTCAAATTAATTGCTTATTTAAAGGTTTATATTTTTCAATTTTTGTAAATCTTAGCTCATTAATATAATATTTTTAAAAAAAGTAATTTTCCCCTTGTCATTATGACTTACCATAAACTTTAATTTGAATGAAGACTTAATTTTAACAATGTTAAAAAAACCGTTACATTCAATTTCGTTGTAAGAATTATGACACAGAGATTCCAACATGAGATAATTAATTGTTACCTAATCAGTTTCTTTTCAAACGACTGCGAAGTTGAGTTGAGTTGCCATTAATTCTCCATGACAAACGAGATTGTCAACCTGAGTTTTACTTCGCATCATTTAAATTTATCTATCGGAAAATCTTGAAATTGCCTCATTTTTTACACTGTCCTAATTACAAGAGATAAATGATTTGATTGTCTTTTGGAGCATGCTTGCGTGATTTGGCGAAAGATATTTAAGGAAACTACGTTCTCGATTATAAAAAAAATGATTATAAAAAGTAGAGTTAGCTATAAACTTTCATTAAAAAATCACTCTTTTTTTTAATAGGTCATCTGTGTACTTAACTGAAATCACTGAAGAAGATATAATTATATAATTAGGTGCGTTAATAATTAAATTTACTAATCTACGCCTAAAACAAAAAAAAAGATTTTTTGGAATGTTGTGTTGGAGATGGCGATGGTTTTTAGAATCTATGAAGAAGAAATGGACAAATTTATCCTTAACATTTTTTATTCATGCCAACATATAAAAAACTGCTTTGCAGCACTAGAAACTCGAAATAAGAATCAAGCTTCCTAGTTGTTAGTTTTTTAAAAAATACATCCTTTAAAGAACTCAGAAAATCAAAACATATTGAGATAGTTTAAATGCATTTAAAAACATTATATATTTACAGAGTTCCTAAAATTAGAGCCATCTACTGGCAGTTATTTATTACATTTGAGTAACAAAGAAAAAAATATAGAAATATTAAAATATTCTACATTTGCATCGTTGTATCTTTCGAATGCTTCTAATATAAACTAATTTCTGGTATAAACTATGGGTTCTTATATATAAAGGGCTTGTAGAAGGCATTCAAAGGAAAATCATAATTTTGTTAGAAATAGTTAAATGATTCATTAACATTCAGTCAAGTTAGATACTGCATTTAGAACCTTTTCATAGATTCTAATTCTAGTTCTAATTCAGTTTTCAGTTAAGAGAAATATAAGAATTCTATCATAGGAGTAAATTGCATACACAAGTCTTTCAATCAGTTTAGAATTTACAAAAGCAGAACATTCAAAGTTGGAGACATTTTTTTGGAGGTAATCCATAGAAATTACAGAATATTTCATTCCATTTACTTAATAGATTTTCACGCATTTGAAGTCATTTATTAAATACTTCATGCTATTGATTTTATATCTTATAGTAAATACAAAAGGTGGTTCAGAAACGTTTTAATATTCCTGATTCATCTTTTGAAAGTTGATGAAACGGATTTTCAGTTTGCTGACATTTGTCCTTAAATTCAAATTTTCGAATTTTTTCCTAGGAAACTAGTGGCATCGTTTTTTCTCTTCATTAATTTCTTAAGCTTCTGTGGCCTGTTGATAAGGTATCGGCTTCAGAATCGGAGAGTATCACATTTAAGACCCAATTCCACCGAAGAACCATCTGATGCACGTTTAATCCATTGAGTCACAAGTTTTCTTCTTGGTGTGGCGTGGAAGCTTGAAGAGGGGTTGCATCTCAGGCGTCGCCCTCGTCATCTGATCATAGTACAAAATTACGATGACCTTTCCAAAATAAACCGAACCGTTTCTTTAAAAACGGGACGTTAATATAAATAAACCAAAACTGTTCTTTAATTTCTTATAATGTTAACTATCAGCTTTAAAGGGTTGTCTTGCTTACTCGTGTTTGTCTTTTAGAAACTATCAACTATTACCTCATTGTTTGAGCTACAGAAATTATCAACCTTTACTCAGTTTTGGAGCTTACTGTACGGTATGCCACATCAACAAAATACTCATATTATCAAAACTAAAACAAATAATTTTTGGCTGTGTCAAATAAAAGCAATTACAATTCAAATGAGCATTTAAAGGTGTCTTTAATAGAAAGTGAAATCACTGATCAAACTCAATGATAAAAAAGTGCACTGTAAAGTTTTCATTTTTTTATTGAACAATAATTTCAACAAAGAGCATGATTTCGTGGCTCAAATTTGTTTCTTACAAAATTGCCGATAAAGCCCTATTTCCACTGGCAAAGAAAGGCATTTCTAGAGTATAAGAATTGGAGAAACGCCAATAGGGGACAATAAATATACTATAAGAATTTAAATCATAAAATCTAGTGAAAAAATATATGAACAGTAGATTAAAAACTATGATAGGTACACTTTTCAGAAGCATAAACTATACAATTCATACATAAAAGTGTGCATTATATAGGTTTTGTTTCTGAGCAATGTTTCTATCATAGTTTACAACTTACTGTTGACATTGTAATACAATCGTTGTTAATCGATAAGATATCGCAAATGATGGAAATTATTCCTCCAGACGAACATGTAGAATTTTTAAAACTGACATAGTATATTTTTTAGGCTCGAATAAGCCTCCATCTTTTGCATATAGCATCACAAAGAATTGCGTTAGTATTAATATTGTATTCTGATGCTTCTAAAGTCATTGGGGGAGAAATCACGCAATCATCCGTCTTTATATATTTAATATTCATCGGTTCCATCTCCCATAATGATGTAAGACGTGAAATTCGCAGCAAGATACATCTTTCTCAATAAGTTATCGATATTATAGGTTTATGTCATAAAGCACACATTTAGACCCTTTTTATGAGAGTAAATATTTCAGTATCAGATCATCATTAGAAAAATAATCAGTGGCAGAAAATGTTCATAAACACAGCTACATGCCACGAATACATTACACCTTTCAATGCCACTCTTGAAATACCATTGAGCATCTAAAAAAGATCATAAGCATTTTTTTTTAAATCTGCTGTATCCTCGGTGACCTGGTTGCAAAGTCATGGCGCGTTAGCCATAGTGTTTCAAGTCCGAGACCCGATTCCACTGAAGAACTGTCGTGTAAAGGGGTCTTACCTTGAGGCGGTTGTACCTTAAATCCGTCAGGTCAGTATGGTGTGGAGCAAGGGCTTCATGGTTAGGTGTCGTCCTCGGAGTTCAAAGGGTCAGTCCCCAAATAGCCCTAATGTTTCATTATAAGGAGACGTTAATATAATTAAAACTAAATTACAATCTGCTGAGTAGTTCGGCAGTTTGAGTCTAATCAATATGAGTTTGTTCCTTGAAAGTTTTATTTGAAAAATATGTCTTTCATTTAGAGCATAATTCAAGGTTCAATGTGGTTTGGTGGTAAGGACACAGATTCAGGGCAGGAATAATTTGAGCTCGAGAACCGGCATACCCAAAGAACCGTCGTTTAAGCAGGTAAGGCGTATGTTAAATCTATGGAATCAAACATCCTCCCACTGGAACGGCGCGAAAATTTGGAAAGAGAGGTGTCAGTTTAAAGTTCGTCATAGCTATCTGACCGTGGCTCAAAATTGCGAGAATCACCCCGAAATAGTCCTTAAAAAACAGGGCATTAATATAACTGAAGTGGAGCTAATTTGCCTTGTAACTGCTTTTTCGTTGTAAGTTATCACTAATAAAGGAATTTTTTTTAACTCTTATTAGATCTCTGTATTAAAATTTATCAGAATTTAAAGCATTTTTTAAATATCTTTGGGTTATCTATCTCAACATAAATAGTTAACAATTCTTAAAATTTAAGATGTTTCTTGGAGAAAATTTTATTGGTTTTTTTTCCTGTTCAATTATAATCAATCGAATTTTTATACATATTTGTAAATACAATGTGTTTTAATAATTCTCTTCGTTATTCAGTTAATTCTCTCAATTATTGTATTTCTTATCACACGTATTACGATAATACCAAATGCATTTTTTATGCAAATGGTTGCCATAATTTAGAGAATTTTTTGAATAATATTAACTACATTTTGCATTCAGAAGCCTCCTCCCTAGAATCATTCAGCACCGCGCATTCTTTTTCCGGTTTGTTTATCTATAAATATTGTTGTTAATTTGTTGTTGTTATTAGTGGCATCCTCCCATGGACAAGATTCGCCAAGGCATCAGAGAGATTTAAGCCGAAAAAAGCATCTGTTATTTTGAAGTAACGCCAACTAAGGCCAAGAGTATGACTTAGCTACACACTCATGACTATCACATGCACAGTCCTTTTTTATAGGGGGCACACTCATACACCTTACTATAGAATATAGAAGAGCAACCATGCCCGAATCAGGAGGCCCTGCTCGTTACCCCCATGCCAGGGCACCTGCATCTATTAATTTTCATTGTTAAAAATACCTACAGAGTTATTGAAACAGAGAATAATTTTTCGAAAAAATAGAATTAAAAGCAATTACTTGTATCTATTTTTCAGAGCAATAAGCAAGACTTTATTCAATGATTAATTATGCAGCGAGTTACATACCAAAGAGCAAAGGTTACAGCTTGAAACTTATTCATGATAACTGTATATAAATGTTTTGGGCTATAGGTTCGGATTTTCTTGAGTGTTTAGATTTTAATTTGACCAAAAGAAAGTTCTTTTTCACGCAACTTTATTATCTTACATCATTTAAAACAAAAAAATTTTAACAATATTCTCTGTTTCTTCAAAAATACAGTTAATTTTAATAAATACGCATCAAGTATTATAAATTTATAAGATCTTAAAACAAGGGACATTTCTTTATGGTTTCACTTCGTCTGTTTTCGTTTCTGTGACAATTATAACGCTTAAAACAAACTGATGTTTATACACATCGTTCATATTCAAATGAATTTGCTTATTGATACAGACAACAATCCAAATTTCATGCAAATTTCTAAAGTTCATGATGAAAATTTCAGTAACTAGAAAATGCAGCTTTTCCTATAAAAATCCAATAATATTAATTCCTTCTATTGTCTCAAGGTTGTTGGTTTGATTTTCTTTAACTGGAACTTTTAATTAGGCGAAACGTTTTTCTTCTCTTACGTCAAGAATTTTCCAGTTATTTAATATTTTTCGGATCCATTTTTTTGATATCTGTATACTTTTCTCTCAATAGAATTTATTTTTTATTTGCATTGGAAATCACAAATAAGAGGTGTTTCCCATTCGTGTTAAATGTTTTAATCAATCAAAAATGAAGAAGAAGAAAAATAACTACAGTCGAGTGTTTTTTTTTATTCTTTTCAATTTAATTTGTCTTTTTATAAATGCATAATAATTTCCTTGGGCAGAAAATCATCTTTTTATAAATGCATAGTAATTTCTTAGGCACAAGATCATCTTTTTAAATATTCCTGTTTCTATGCCTGATGGCAAAAAGTAATCCTTTAATTGTTTTCATGTTTCTTAATTATTAAAATACTAGATTTTAACTAGAATGGTTTACATCATTTTATTACGAATAAAATATAGTTTTGCATATGACTTATGAATTCAAACTTTAAAACGATAAACACTTATTTAACTTCTTATTATCCTTTAATGAATCAAAATATGATGCAGTTTATTCGAAAGACATACTTCAAGAAAGGCACCGCAATTTTAAGAAATTTTCCTTCATTCCTTTCATTTATATATTTTAAACAGTTACCAGATATTAAAATTCTACGAATTATAAGGTAACTACTTTTTAAACTGTTTTCAACAGAAATAAGTTATTTTTCAAAATGCCTTTCAAAGTAATAAGCCCTTGTGACTCAAATTGAAATTTAATTTGGAGTTGAACAGATTGCATTCATATTAAATATCAATTTGAAACCGAAAAAATTCAATGTCTCGCAAAATAAATAAACCAATTTAAGGCATAAATTTGAACTATATAATATTCAAAATAAGATTTTGACACGAAGTCTTGAAAATTAGGAAAAGTGCTTTCAAAAGGGAGTTCTGAGTATAAAGTGGGGATTCATAAAAGTGAATTCAGCTTTAATTCCAAAGCTTAGTTGCATAAACAAACATGGGAAACAAAGCGCAGCTTAAAAGATCAAAAATATTTCAACCGTTTCCTTAATGAAATTTACCTACTTATTAATATTTGGTATTTTCAAAATGATGTTTGCCACTTCAATAAATGGAATGAAAACAAAGCACTGGATTGAACAATCTACGGATCCTTTCTTTAATACCAAAGAATTCAAAGTATTCGCTAAAAATGTCAATATTTATTAAAGGAAAATGAACGATCTTATTTTCTTACTTGAAAGGATTAAAGGGGCTTTTGTTAATTTTGTAAGATGACTTTCCTAAGTTTATCACCAGCATTTATGGAATAGTTTTTTCGGACACACAAAATTTCTCTTGGATGATAATTCAGTCAATATTAGCTTACCGACAAAAACATAATTGAAAATTAGCAAAGTCAGTCGTTTAGATGCAATATCTTTAAAGAATAAAATGTCGAATATTTTATTCCCAAAAGAGCAGCTATAAAATGTATAATTAGAATTTTCGTGTTTGGTGATGTTCACTGTTTTTTGTTTCTTTTAAGTTTTCGTTTTTTTTATTGAATCTAGCTTGTGAAATTTTATTTTCATTTCTTTAATCAGCTTTTCTATTTTAAAAATGTCGGTGTAGTATTTTAAAGAATTAAAAGTACAATAAAAATAATTATAGTTATTTACACAAAAACATAAAAAAACATGGGATTATGAGATTGCTATCTATAAGTTACGAATTATAAAACGTTATGTTTTCAAAAAAAGCATTTTATAGCATATTAGTTTCAAATATCTTCATACACATCTCATTTATAAAACTGAAATATGCGAAATTTGAGAATAAGTTAGATCTTTTTCTTAGGATTGAAGATGTTTTAAGTTTTGTTTCTCCGATTTCATAACACATTTTGTTTTGAGAATTAACTCCATACAAGAACTGAAATCAAATTTCAAATAAGTTTTGATGTTTGTTTTAAATAATTTTTCTATTATTAATTTATTAGCGTTCATCAAAAGTAATGTAATTATGCGCCCATCAAGTCTCAGTACATGCTATAGATTAACTAATAGATGTAATATATTTTTGTTCATTTCTTTTTAACTCAGAAGCTATAAAAACGTTTTCTTCGCGATTTCATTTTTAGAATACTATGCTTTTACAAAGAGCCAAGAAAGAATGAAAAAAGAAAGTGACACAAATATGTCTTCCCAAACCAAAAGAGAAAATACTAGTTATTTGAGTGGCAAAGAAATAATGTCCCCCCCCCCTCCCTCCACCAAAAAAAGAGAATTTTCATAATTTCATGGATCAATTTGTTGGGAAAGAGCATTTTCTTGTTATTTATGTTTTAGGGAACAAAATCTAAATCACCAAAACAGAATTTCAAATGCTAACTAATAGAGTTTCAAAAATAAGAAATAAAATCATTTTAGGAATGTTAAAACATTTGAAATGAAAACGTCGGCACTTATAATTTATTGTAACTTCTCACATTTTTTGTAAGAAAAATCAAAGCTGAGATAATTAGATACTTGATAAAACATTTTATTCGTTACTTTTTAGCTATCTATTGACTATTCAACATATATATATGTTCTTAGAAAATTTTATATCAATTTGTATTTTATGTCAACAGTTTAAAATAACTGTTTTTCAAAAGAAATAAATGCTTACTGTACAGTTAGATTTTCAAAGTGTAATAATATGTGAAATATTTATAACATAGTTTTCATATTAATTTAAGCTCTAATTCTTGAGATATTTCATTAAATATTTCTTATACATTTGGGAAATGTTTATTTTTCTACATTATTGCTATTGCTCTAATAATAAAAAATACTAATTTATGAAATATTCCCAGGCTTATGACAGGCGCTTAGTAATCTCGTTCCTAGAAGAAATCTTAGCGAAAACAGTTAACAGGAATTTTAGACAATCTCAGACACATATTCGAAATAAAGGTATCAAACCAGTATTTGGGTTTTGAAAGTGTACTTAAAAATCTTTTTATTTTCTGATATATACAGATATGAATTACAGAATAACAGTTTTATGCTGAATTTGAATTGCAGCAAAATGTCAATAAATAAATTATAAACTTAACATTTTTTATTTATTTCGGAAAGTTAGAAGGACACAAGAGTAAAATAATTTATATTAAATAATGTCCGTCTTTTTGGTTCCACAGTTACCATTTAATTACAGAATATTATTAAATTGTTTATTAATGATTGGAGTATACTAAGAATTACGGACTTGTTTTTATAATTATTACTCTTTATTTTGTAAAGTGTGAAACTGTTAGATAAAATCACAAATGACTACTATGAAATGTTTTTTTTTTGAACCTCAAGCGTTTCTTTCATCAGAAACTTCGGAGTATTTTGATTTCATAACTAGAAAGAGAAAATTCAAATTCTTCAAACAAAAAATTTATTTCGAGATTTTGTAAATTTTTGACAATTTGTTAACCTCCCAAACTCTTAAAATGTAATTTTACTTAGATGCATCAGTCTCTGAGTATTGCCATTTAAAAATGATACAAAATAGACAAATCAAGTTATAAATAATGTCTTTAAACCAAAATTCTATATTTATAGCAAGTTTTGATCAAAATTTACCAAATGAAATTCTTCTATTTAACTTTTATCGATCATATGAATGAGACAAATTAAAACTGCAACAAGTTGGATAAATAAAATTCGCCTATTTACTTTACTATATTTCTAGATCCATTCAATATTTTGACCAAATTCTTCACTGTGTACACATTTTGATTGTCTATTTACTTGTGAGCTAGTTAACTCATGAAAGCAAAGGTCTATAAAATTCTAGATAATTTTTTAATTTTGATCAATGTCCCTCAATCGATATTTTGTCCTTAAAAGAGTGATTATGATATTTCTAAAACACTAATGATAAATGAATTTTGAATTGTAGTCTTGACAATATATATGCAAATTTTAAAACTAATACGCCAAATGAAAGACATTTGTTATACATGTCTTTTGTTTTACACTATTATTCATTTTGAGAATAAACTCAAAACACATCGCATTGTGTTAACACGAAAACAAAGGAAAACTAACTCGCTGGTAAACAAAAGGGAGAATAATAAGAAGTCCTTGACAATTTTCTTTTTTCAAAGATTCTGAATGATTAATTAATGAGATGTCAATGTCTCAGACATTCACCTTCCAAGGATGGCTTCGTATCACGTGAGAACATGAAGTTGTTTTCATTAGGGGCGAATATTTGAATGCAACGAATGATTAAAGCTTCTGATCGCGGAGGCAATGAAGAATGTATGGCAATATTCATCACCTTATAGAAGCCTTTAGTTTTTTACCTGCTTTTACCAGTATTGAATTATTATTGTGTATGCTTCCTCTATAAATTATTTTATGTATATTAAAGTTAAAATATTCTTAAACGAAATACAACTTTTCATTTTGCCTATCTAAATAAGAGATAAAATATATTGCTAGTAATAATCGAATTAAGTTGGGTATAAAAAGTAGAACAATTTTAGGAGTTAAATTAATGTTTGAAATCCTCGATTTTACACACAATCCAAAAGACAAAAATCAAAGCAATAATACAGAATCTTTCTGATCTTGTATTCAAATATATCACATCCATTTAAAAATCCGTTTTATTCAATTTCTCACAAAAATGGGTACAAAAAGAAAAACGAATTTAATTACGCGGAGTACATAGGTATATATTTAAAAAATCAGAGATTACATAAATTTGTACTAAGAAAATTTGAAAAAAGAAAGTAACGAAGAAGTAAACGGCAAAATTTAAAAAGTAATGAAAACCCTCCCCTCCCCCCCAAAAAAAATAGTGGCTTTCCTTTTCTAGTATACGATATGCGAGAAGTTCCTAAAATACTAAAAATTTTGAAAGCAGATCAAAGATTATTAAAATTTCGATTTGATTAATCAAAAATTTAGATAATTTTTATTTTCTTTTGAATTTAGGTTAAACCATACATTTCATTTTATGATTTGTGTGAGTGCATATGTTTGTCTTCCTTGAACTGATATCTCAACAACACACCTTAAAAAATGCATTGTTTTTTACATATATTATCCTTACCCCAAAATTATGAATCAGTATCTTATGCTAAATCTCATTTGCTTGATTTGATTGAACAGTTTTAAACAGAAATTAATTTAATAATATTCAATTTTGCCAGTAATGTAAATAAAAAAAATTTGTCCTAAAAATGCATTTTGAAATGTGAAATTTAGCACATTCAACTATAGTAACAAACCTAATCTTAGAGATATTACTGGAATAGCAGTATATAAGTAACAATGGTGAATTGTCTCATTTCTAAATCGTCCCACTTCCATCTTGCATGGAATTGTTAATATTCTTATTGTCTGCCTCTTTCAGGCGGTGATCTTCAGCGTTTTGAGAGGGCCCTTCATCGAGGACTTCTACCAATGCGTCACCTTCGGCTTCTATACAGCGGCCTGGCAGGAACAGCTCTACACCACCCTCAGCCTCATCCTCATGTTCCTCTTGCCGCTCCTCACTCTCATCGTGACCTACGTCACCACATTCATCACTATAGCCAGTAAGTAGAACAATTTCGGGTCATTATATATCGATTTTTTCAGTTATATTAAAACCATAACCATAAACCATAATAACTCTAAATATCAACCCTATTATATATATATATATATATATAAACAGATATGTAAGTGAAAAAATGAGAAATCCGATTGAAGATATATGTTTTTTCTTCAATCTTGAATTTTATTTGTGAGTTTTTTTTCTTTTTTCTAATTGTCTTTTTTTGTTTGTATATTTTCTAATTGTCTTTTATTTTTTGAGCTAAAAATTGATGCCTCCCTTCTACTTTAAAATTTGGAATTTTTCGGGTCATAAAAGAGTTAATTTTTTAGACAATAGTCTAACTCTTTACAGAAAAAAATTCCACTTTTTATTGGAATCCTTGCTTGATGGTGACCCTTGAGAAAGTCATCAGGCCGGATTTCTCATTTTTTCACTTACATATCTGTTTTTTTTTTCTTCTTAGTTCCACTATGTCTTTAGGAATAGCAGTATACGCGCTTTCTTAATGCATTTGTGTATCTTTCTAATTTATAATGAAAATGGCAATTTATTATATATACCTCTTTTAAAATTGTTTAAATATATATATATATATATATATATATATATATATATATATATATATATATATATATATATATATATATATATATATATATATATATATATATATATTAGTTATC
>JAOUZG010045260.1:146567-163989 GCA_026289955.1 Argiope argentata | reverse complement strand
AAACTTTGCTTATGGTTACCAAGACTGTGTTGATGACAAAATTTTAAATAAATTAAAATTTTACAATTCAAAACGAAAATTACATTTCTGGTTTGTATACTATACATGAAATTTTATCTTGTTTGTGACTAAGTATTAAATTGTTACAACACTTGTACTTAAATACATTTCTTTTTATAAAAATAGAAAAATGAAAGAGTACGCAGGTTTTAAAGGAAATGTAATTGATTTCCGAATTGTGACATCTGGATAATCAGTTCTCTCAAGGACACAAAGCGCGGTCTTTTGAACTTCAAGAAAATTAAACTTTAGTGCATAGTTTAGATCTGAAAGCAAGAATTTTCGGTGAAATTCAAACGTATTTTTTCCGTTTATTTAAAGAAAATTTTTAAATCAACAAGATCAAAGAGAATCAATTTTGAAAAATAATGAGCAAATGTTTATGACACTTTTGAATTATGAACTATTGCTTTTTATTTTAGACGCAAAGTTATCTTCAAAGAAAAAGATATTTAAGTTATTTAATCATTCTAAAAATTAGAAATTATTTGTCGCTTAAATGGATGTTAAGAGAAATAAATGTTGAAAATTATGTTCAAAGTGAATGTCACAAGTCGATACACTTGGTTATCGCAGTGATTATTGAATAAATGACATTGAAATTGTTTTAAATACTTTATTATAAAATATTCAAAGCACGTCTGCTCTTATACAAGAAATCACTTTATTGTATCTGACGATATATTATACGACTGAAGATAAAATTCGACAATACAAAGAGATGATATTGCTGTCTTTCCGAAATGCAATGGTTTTTCCATTTAATTTCTTTCAAGCTTATATTTTTAAGGTCTGATAAATTATTACTTATTACTTAATTATAAGAACTTATTACTTAATTATATTATTACTCAATTATAAGAAGAAATGAACAACTCCCTATTGTCATTTCATGAGAAATATTTTGGGATGCACAACTGATATTTAATCTAAATCAAACGATGAGGGTGGCACCTGCATACCCTCTCTAAACTTCTGAATCACATCAATTAGGAAAAGTATGGCTCTCCGCAGAATTTAACATGTAAAAGTTGTGTATGAATAATGAGCGTTTAGAAGAAATAAATCTCGTACCTACAATTCTTCATTTTGAAGAAGGATCATGTCTCGAAATCTTATAATCTAGGCTGCAATCTGAAATCAATTTAATAGATTATAAACCCCCTCCTTTTAGATAATGCAATTACATAAACTACAGTTTAAAACATAGGAAATGGCAGCGTCTGTTGATCGCTACTAAATCAGGAATAAGAAGCGTTAGATATTGCTCATCATTTGTTTTATATCACATAATCGTTACACCAACGAGTCTAGCAACAACGAGAAAAACCCTGTAGGTAAGGCATTGAATTCGCTTCCCTTCAGCTTCGTGTTCGAACCTGCCAACCGAAGTCTCTCCGTGTGTATGCGTGGTGGCTGTCTGGCGCATGTTAAATTTTGTCATAGTCGTAAAGTCCTCCATGTCGAGAATAATACCATTATTGGTACTGGGTCAGAAGGGATCATTCTCTTTTCCAGAACTGGATTACGATTTGTGGATGAATTGATGAATTGCATGAATGAAGTCCATCTCGTAAAAATGGTTTGTGGCGTGTGTGAGGCAGAAGTCTGACTTCTTCCCTCGGGTGCTCAGGGGTCCAGACCCTCAGAAGCTACTGCACCCCACTTTCCGTTGTAAAGCGGAACACAAGAACAATAACAGCAAACATTTTTATAAGAAATATTTTTTTAAAGAAATGACTATTACTCTCATTTACGTTTTCTAATAAGCCAGTAAAAATTATGAAACTCCTAAAAATAATAAAAAATGCACATGGGAAAATCTCACAATCGCGATGGATTCATTCTTGAAAAATAATTTTTGAAAGTATTACATGAATATTTTGAATGTGTTTTATAAACGAACATATCTATGCATGATGAGTCGATTCCGTTCAATGATTGGCTTCTTTCCGTTTTCCAAAAAGAGCTGAAACGTCCGTCATTATAATTTACTATCAGTTTTGGCTTCTTTTAATAAATACGAATTATGAAGTGAGGCCTTTACTTGGATGTTATTAATTATAATAGAGGATACTTTTATGAGTGAGATTTTAATCTGTCAACCCCATGCATAAAACATGCATTTCTCCTTTTCAAACATACTCCTTGTCAAAGTGAAATTAAATTAATTTTTTCCAACAAGCTATTTAAAACTTTTCAGTAAAATAAACGTCGTTATTTTATCCATAACATACGAAATGTTTTTACCAATTTCCATTCAACAAGCAAGTGTTACTCAATTTTCATTCTCCGGATTTATTTTAAGCAATGCAGCTGTACATTAGTTTCCCTCAAATGGCAAGAAATAGTATTAGTATTTCAAAATTCTAATTTTTAATTATACGATGGTGTATTATAGAACTCAATCAGCTCTGATAGCCTGATTAATTCGAGACCGAACATTAGATTACAACCAAAGTTCGATATCAATTATTTTATTTCTTAAATACTTATAAGGAATTTAGCTAAACAAAGATGAATATAAAAATTAATAAACATTTAAATGTTATATGGCTAGTCTTTCTCAAAAATACATAAATATATTTAACAGCAAGATAATCTATTACTAATAAAAAGAAGATGAACCTAATTCTTTTCAACATGAAACGCTCCATCATTTAATTTTAATTTATTCTTATTTGTTTTATATTATCAAGAGTTAAATTTTGTAGATCTTTCAACCCTTATTTCTTTTCCCTGCTACGGGTACATTTTTTCTATAACCCATTATTTCAACCGAATAGGCAATAGCATCAAAAAAGGCGCGGAGAAAAATCTATAATTGTAGTTTCTACAACCTAACATTACATAGGTGCATCTAACAAACAGTTTTTTTTATTTTTTTTAACTTTAAACAGTTTTTATTTATTATTTGTTTATTATGACAACTTAAAATAAAACACTAGCAAATTTAAATAAAGTAGTAGCATATTCAAATAAGACAGTCAACATGCTCATAAAAATTGAAGGATATTCAGACAAAGCAATGGGATATTTAGAAATGTAGTTTACTAAAAAAACTGTTCAATAAGAAAAGCGTAAAAAGAAGTTAGTTAAAAAATGGAACATGGAAGATGCAATTTTTTAAAGTCCTTCTTTAACGCAAATGTTCTCTTTAGATTTGAAACAGAAAAAACAACTTTCAAAAAAGTATTTATTCCTCTTTATACTTATTTACAGCATAGGTATTTGTTTCTTCATTCATAAACGGAGTTTATAACTAAGAACCGAACAAAGTTCAATAACCAAGGATATATAATGAGAATATAAAAATATTTCTTCCTTCATTCTTGATTCCATAAATAATGAGTAAAATTCAACATATAGACAAAAGTGTTAGAACGAAAGTTTTAGAATGAAAATCAGCCAATATGTTCTGTATAGATTTTTTAATATATAAATGCATTTCAGAAACTTTTCAAAATATTTATCATTGAAAAAACATTAATTGCGTTTGAACGTACATTTACCTCTCATATTACATGTCACAACAAATAATATACTTTAAGAAATATATTAATTTTTACTTCGTAAATATCCCCATGGAGGTGCCTCGAAATGAGATGAGATGCTTCCGGCATGATAGTTGGATCTCGCCACCCTAAAGAGTACACTGATAGTGGAGAAGTGATACGCTCCTCCCTTCGATGATGGGACTTACTTCCTACAAAAAGGTTTGTGCCGTGTCCGCTGATGGCCTTTAGGACTCAATATCAGTTCCCACCAGTGTTGATGTTGCGGTGGTCCGGTTATTTATTTTAATGGTTTAAATCTCTGTGCTTTCGTGGAAGGTCGGAGAGTCTGGTTTAACTTCACCTTGTAAATCATATTTATTTTTCCAGTATACAAAGGTACTACAATATTATGTAAAATTCAACAATTTTATGAAAAATAAAAAAATAAAATGACAGTTGGTAAAACTTACCTATTTCAATATTGGCATTCTTTCTACGCAGAAGCTTGTCAACATTCGTCGCGAGGTGTTTGAGGTCATTTTCAGTATACATGTTAAGAACAAGTATAAAAATTAGCCAATAAATTTTATAGATATTTATCTTCGTGTATTAATATATTTTAGAAATTTTTCAAAATACATTATCACTAGAAAAAATAATTTTATTGGAACACATGTATCAGAATTAGTCGAATGCTAACTTTTATCAAAAGAATCTGGTGCTCAATCATCCTCATCATTAAAATCATCTTCATCTTTATTTAAAAGTCTTTGAATTCTGATTTATAATGATGATCAGTAGATGAACGATGCCGGCGTCCTGGCCTAGGGGTAGCACATCTTCCCTCGTGTTCTGGACGTTCTGGGTTCGAGTTCCAGTTCGGGCATAGTTGTTCTTCTGTGTTCTATAAGGAGTGTGAATGTGCCCTCTCTTCCCCCCTGTAAAAAGAGTTTGTGAAAGTTAATGTAATGAGTGAGTAGCAAAGTCGTGCTCTTGTTGAAGTAGCTCCCTAGTTGATGCTACTTCAAACAAGAGAAGCTCATTTCTGCTTAAAATCGCAGATGGATCAGCGAAGCCTGTCCGGTGCAAATGCCATTAAAAAGAACAACAAACTAGTAAATGATATCTTGAGTAATAGTTTTAGAGTCATTCACTAAGTCTTATATAATACTGGAACACCAAACAGGAATTCGGTCTCACCGGCGTTGAACAAAGAAATATTGGAATACTTAAAAAATAGTATCAGCTGAAACTTTTTGAAAAAGTGCCCGTAGAGTAATGGTTACGACACAATAAGCCATAACCAATTCGATTGTGCCAAAAATAAAATAGGGATGACCGAAAATCCATTCTTAGAGATCTGAGATTCACCACTTTCCTAGTTAAGGGTTAAATAATAAAAACTCAGCTTACTTTGATGATACTGTTAATTTAAGTAACCTATTTTTGTTGCGTGAATCTGATTATGATTTGTTTTTACTATTTTCAGATCAGGAGAACATGTTTCAGGAGCGCACCTTAAGCTCTCGCACTGCCATCGATGGAGCACGTCACAAGATCCTCCACAAGGCCAAGATCAAATCCCTCATGATCACCGTGGTCATCGTGCTCACTTTCGTCGTCTGCTGGACACCTTACTACGTCACCATGATCATCTTCATCTTCTTGGATCCGGACGAGCATCTCAGCCAGAACCTGCAGACATTCGTCTTCTTTTTTGGAAGTTCCACTGCTATGATCAACCCTCTCATCTACGGGGCCTTCCATCTGAGAAGAAGGAAACCAAGGTCCCCAGCCAAGTCGACCACCCTCGTCAACAACAGCAGTCCTTCACGAGTGGAGATCTCGCTCACCACCTTCCACAAAGATAGCGGAAATTATTGAAAAGTTGTAAGTGGTGCTACGCCATCTTGATCGGTTTTTCGAGAATCTTTGATCTCGAACTATCTGATTGCGAGGAAGAAAGTAGCAGTTCGCAGTCAATTTACATTTCGGGCGACTTTTCAGAAGAATATGGAAAACTGTGGATAAGTCGTAAACAATTTCACTATGTTTGGTAGGCATTCCGAAAATCTAGTAAGCACTTACGATGTAAATGTTTTTCAACCTGCAAAAAAATATCATTCACGAATGTTGTACACACATCTACATGTTGAAACAAATTGTTGTTTTGATTGAAGGCATGATGCTTATGAAATAATTTTTCTTTTTAAAATTATAAGCTTGTTGCATGCATTAAGTGTCTCTTCATTTTTATGAACAAAAAAGTGGTTATTAGTCACATAATACAGTCTTCTGAATTTATATAACCTGGAATCAATTCATTTAAATTATTTAAAATACATTCATTTATTTTAACTATTTATTTCATTTAATTAATTCATTCATTAATTAATTCATTTCATTAATACATTCATAGTGGAAATCTTAAGCTCATAAAGAGCGAAGCACATATAATGTCACCACTGATGTAACTTCGGTTTCCTTAAATGTTATTAACGAAATAAATATCATTTAAAAAGCTTCAATTTTCAGGAAAAAAATGTTAAGTTTCAATTTAAAAAATTATGTTGGGGAACCAAAGGTTAAGAAAAATATATTGAAATCTGGAGTATTTAATAAAGAATAAATAAATATTAAAAATAATTTTTTTCACTTTTCTTCATAAACGAGCTCTTTCAAAACATCTGTAAGGAAATCAATATCATTCTCAAATAATAATTAATTAATATAATAATAATAATGTAATTTTATATATAATGTAATTAATATAATTAAAAAAAACAACTTTAACGAAAAAAATGAATGATCTTTAAGAAACCGAATAGGTAAAAATAATTTTACTAAATATTATAAAATACACACTGATTTAAATTACAGTATTTCATTTAATTTCATCAAATTTATTTAAGAATTTCTTTGATTTTTTTAAAATATAAACTAATTTGTCATTTTGTTATTTTCAATAAATATGACATCTTATTTTGAAGGTTTGCTTTCATCGCACAGTTCGTAATTGTATTATACACATATGTATGTATTGTATGTTTAATGTATTCGTATAACACATTTCCAAGCTCATTATAATGTATGTAACATTAAATAATGCATGTAATAGAATTATGCTTTCAAGTCATGTAGGAATAGATATTTGTTATATCCATGGTAAATGGCTGCATAACAATTGTTTAGCTTTAAACGAAATAAATTGAAAGCGTGTTTTATTTTAAATACATTTGATTAAAACATTTTCATTTCACTGAGCGATAACTAAAATATAGTTTATAAAACTGGTACCGATTTATATTAAAAACTCTTTCCCCAATACTCTTTTAGAATGTAATATTCTTTTTAAATTAAATGTTTTCTGTATAATATATTAACAATTTTTTCATTTGGTGACAATTTTATGCAAGGACAATTTTTAATTTCAGTTTTTTAAAAATAAAAATCAAGTTAACCAAATATGAAATCACACTTATGATCGCATTTGTTGAAGTTGTGGTGATGCATGGTATTTATTGTGTGTGCGTGTGTGAGCGTATTTTATTCATTTGTCAAACTTGTGGCACCTTTTGTTCCATTGAAAAATGCTAGCGGGAGCATTTTCACGGCGTTCTGCAGCAAGAGTCTCTCAGAGCATTCTTCATTTTGTTGCGGTGAAATTTTTATCTCATTTTTAAATAAACGTTGTTGTTGTTGTTAAAAGTTTTTACTCTCCTTAATTTGAGCACACCTAAGCCACTTTCTCTTAATTTCTGCGCCATAGTAAAGTGACGATGCGCATTTTAAGTTTCTAAAATATATTTACTTTTGCAATAACCAATCCAGTATTTTAGAATTACTATATTATTTCCGAGTAATTTTGTGAAGAGATATAACTTTTCATATCGATTTTATCAAATTCATCGCAAGCTTGATATTATAGCAAAACTTGCAACCACAAATATTATTATATCTACTTTTCTGAAAATCTTAGGATACATGTTAGAATATATTATTTTTGAATGATAACGTAAAAAACTCTAAATATTCTAGATGTTTTTATCTGGTGAGAAAGGAAGATATAGACAGACAGAGCAAACCTGATGTCAGACAAGATGTAAAATAAGTCCCTAAGATCGTGTTATTATTTTCACTCACTGCAAATTGATATGTCAATCCTTTTTTGAAAAACATGAATTTATAAACAAAATGAGAAAACCTGAAATAATATTGACCCCAAATAAAAGCAACAAATTCGAAAATTATAAGCAATAAAACGTAGATTAATTTGATTTTAGATGGTGTATATTTAATAAACAACCTTAATCAGATAACTTGATCTATTATTGTGGCTATAATAAATTTATTCCTCTGATTTCAAACCATGTGAAACAGATAGGGTAAAAAATAAGTTTCCTAGATGCTATAATTTACTGAAAGGATTTCTGAGCATTGCGCTTATGGATCTGCCCTTCAATGCTACCAACCTAATAAACGTAAATTTACTAATAAATTCTAAGCCAGTTATTACGTGCAAAATCTATTGCAAAAGTGTATTCAACTGGTAATTTTTTTTTACTTTTTCCAATACGAAATGTTTAAAGAGGAAATATAATAATAGTCAAAAAGTCGAACACATGACTTAAACAAATCTCCACATTTTAGACCTAAATAAACCTGAAGTTTGTCGCTCAATCAGTTAGTTTATCTATCTGTGAACACGATAAATCAAACAAGTTTTGAGCTCGATAAATTATATTTTATATATGATTTCTATGTCAAATTTGTAAAATAATGCCGAATTTTGAAGAGGATATATTTAAAAGCGTCAAACTGGTTGGCAGTTCAGATGCGTGAAAATTATATCAACAAAACTTAACTATCTGAAAAATAATATTTCGTACACTGATTTATCATCTAAAACATAGAATTATATCAAATTTTGAACCAAATCTTTCGAGAGGTTGACTATATGTATGTCTTTATTTCTACATCCTTGTAAATGCGATAGCTAAATAGAGAAACGAAAATAAATGAAATTCTGTATGTGATCAGCTGATTATTCTGTATAAAATCATCAAAATTAGAGATGTTTGGTTTTCTGCCACATGCGTTTCAACTGCATGCCGGCGAATAATCGCTGAAGGTCACACAAATAAGTACTTTCGTAACTATCGCTCACAAATGGCATGCGAATTTTTCATAACATCGGTTTTCTTTACTATACTGATAAGCACACGACTTTCTTGTATAATATTCTTGAATTAAAAAAACTGAGCATTCAAGGATATACTTAATTATTAAGGTGTATGCAAGAATGTTTGGGGTAAAATATCCCCTCTGGTTTCTTTTTAGATTTGTATTGCTCTTTATATCTTTAGAAATATTTAAACCCACTTTCCTATCACTTCATATATTTCTCGGCTTTAAATTCTTATACTTTAAACAGTTCCCATTAATATTTTATAGCAACTTTTAAATTTTAACCGCACACTCTAATTGAGTTAAATTCCTCAAACTGATTTAATAGGCCATTGCAACATTTCTGTCGAAACTAACCCAGACGATATTGTTAAACAGATAGATTCCATTCACTATTTAAATTACAAGCTATTACATTTCATAAATTTCAGGCAGATGCAAGATTTATCTCATCAGCATTCTCATGCTAAGTATCTAAGTTTCTAAACATGTGGACTTAGTATTGTGCTGCTGTGTAAAGCGACCTTATTAAAACACGTGACTCTAGACCAGAAATTTTCGCTTCTCATCGAGTGCACATCTTATCCCAGGAAATGCCCCAATGTAACTAAATGATGGATTTGCTAAGGAAATGCAATTACTTTATTATGCAAGCAATTTTGAATTCGTTTACCATAGGAATTGTGAAACAATAATATCTTAATTAATGCCTTTAGTTTTTTCTTCCTATTGTAAATCCGTCGTACGAATTAAATTTATGGATATTAAATTAATGGAACTGTATTAAACTTGATTATTAAAGTATATTTGATGTTCTAAGATATTTGTATATAATCAAAATTAATATATCAGAATCTTTATTGAAGGTGATAGTCTTTTTATCAATGTTTGATAATATTGAACTCTGCTGTTATATTTTCAATCCAATAAAATGAAAACAAAAATTTGCCAAGAAATATAAATATGTCATTTCGTATATTTGTACTTGATGTGTAATGTTTTGCGTACATTTAAAGTAATGGCTTTTATGAATCTTTGAAGTGTTTCCATTTATATATGTATATGCTGGCTGTTTGATATGAATTTTATCTAATGAACCTATGAAACATGTTGCATGTTACTTTTTGTGTAGCTAGCTATTAATAACTTTATAAAGCTATCTATAATTTAATTTTATTAAATTGAATACAATTACTCATAATATTTTCATTTTTATCGGTGAAAGATAAAAATCTTAATAGCCATATATATATCGTAATATATAGTTTAAAAAAATTATGAAAAATAGGTTTTTTTTCATAAAAAATACGTTTCCACTATTCACAGTTCAGTTATGCAAATAAAAATAATTTATATTACTCTTTTTGAACATAAAAAGTATCGAAAATAATGATCTCATTTTTCTTAATCCTTAACATGCCGTTTTTAAACATTTAAAATCATTTAAATAAATTTAAGTTATATTTTAGTAACCTGCTTCAATAATTAAAAAAATATTGATACAAGGAAAAACATAATAGCGGACTGAACATGACTTTTTTTCAGAAGAGTCATTCTTAATTTTGAAACTTAATTCTTTAGGTAGTAACACCCTGTATATTTATCCCATCTTAGAAACTATCTTATCTAGTTAGATTATCCCTGTTATTTATCCTGTCTTATCTAGTTTTGTGATGAATGAGTGTTCCTGAAACTTGAATTCAAAAGAGCTAATGAGGAGGTTTCGTTTGATATGATTAAACAAGAAGCGTAAAATAAATTTCTCTGAATGCAGATTACAGTACATTCCCGAATATAAGCCTAATGTGATGTATGGACTAACCGGATTAAAAAAGTCGGATAGGGCGGAATTCTGTGAATTCATTCTTTTGCCCACCAATACCAGAAGACCAAGTTTTTACACCAAAACTCACTGCTATAATGCGTATTTTCTCACTTCTTATTGAGTACTAAGTCTTTTATTTATTTTAATTCACGTAGAATGTGAACGGTGTCACGGTTCTGTGAATCATTGAAGCAGTTTTCAAATACAAGGCCCCTGTACTAAGAGTTTATACACTGCAATGCGTTTCAAGTGTCTATAAGACAAAAACAATCTATTAGAAATGTTAAAGGATATAAACTGTAGACATTTTAACACAAATTCTGCTATGTTTAGTTTAAATGCAGGAAACGTGTACAAAACATTAATGTAAATCGCAGGCTTGGTTCTTAAGATAATTAATACAAACTGGTTTTATTTTTCACTGATAAATGATTACACTTATAAAAAAAGGTAATCCAAAGATAAGAGTCAAAACTTAATTTGCAGGTTTTGAAAAATTCTTTAATATATTACCTTTCTTTCCTCATTCAATTACGATAAAAGGAAACTAGGCCGGATAGTCGTGAACAGAATAATCGGGAATGTACTGTATTTGCAGTTATTTTAAGTAATTTAATTTACTATCCATTACTTACATTTATTTCAATGAAATATTTCTCATTAATGTTGTATTGAATTGTAAACTTATTTGTGCTCATAAAGTATTTGATATGAAAATTTTACAGCATGCTCAGCAAGGAAAATTCACTTGTTCGATGTTTCTAGATGTAAAATTAAATGTTTATCTGTGTATTAGATGTTCTTTGATTGTATGAATAAAAGCATGTAGTAAAACGTCATTGAAGTGATTGTTTTTACATTTTCTCGAGTTTACAGTTTAGAATTGCTCAATACCTCATTATCATTTTATTATACGCTAAAAACATTCGGTACTGTAAATTTAAATTTTAAAACTAACAAAAATCTTTTCTCAATGTAAAATCTCCTTAGCAGAAAGCTTGTGGAAATATAAATAAATATACAAAAATATTTGAATTTGCCGACCCTTAGAAGGTCAAACATCCTTCAGCTGTTAAGAAATAGAAATTCGAAAAAAGAGAGATTTCTTCAGAACCCCTCATCATCATCTGATAGAGATTGAAATTTACGCTTTCCTCTACCCCATAATATTCTCAAATCTTATCTATCAATTAGCGTATTTTTAAGAGATTTCTAGGCAGACACTTCCTATATTTCATAGCATATGTACTTGAGAAATAAAAAATTGAAATGTATACATAAAAAAACTGAATAATTCATTAACAGAAACCTATACATTAAATAGGAAGATAATATATAAAATAAGCAGATTTCTATGATTGTGTTTTTTTAAATTCAAATAAATTAACAAAAATTATTGTAGATTTTAAGATTAATTAATTATTGTTAACTAAAGAAAGGTTTAAAAAACTGAACAAAAAGGTTTTGATGACAAATTTTCATTAAATATTTTTTTTTCAATTTTCCATTTGTTTAAATTTAATATTTAATTTGTTACTTCACGTTATTCCTTAAATTTAAAAAGAATCGACATTAAAATATTAAATAATCTGCAGTTTACTGTCCACTGGTATTTAGCAATTTAACAAGGATTAAATATTAACTAGGGCACTCACTATCTAGGATATAAAATCTAATATATGACTCGCACACATTTTTATGGAGAACACTTTATAGAATCAAACGTAATTTTTCTTCTTTAAATAGTTATTAAGCGATTTGAAATTTAAGTTTATAATCTTTTTTTAAGTATTCCATTTATTTCTTAAAAAGGTTCTTAAAAATATTGATTCATTTTTTAAATGGTTAATTAAAAATTTTATTAATATTAAAATAAATATTAAATTTAAGCAAATGAAAAATTACAAAAAAAATATTTAATGAAAATTAGTCATCAAATTTTTTTTTCAGCTTTTAAACCTTTCTTTTGTTTCTAAACATTTTTACATTGAATTATCTCCATTAGCAAAGTATTAAAAGATATTTTCTGCGACATTTTTTCAAGCTTTTCAAGGAATATTCTCCCATCAGAATTCCTTTGTCGATCCTTGCATTATCTGCAAATGATGATAGCTTAAACTGAATAGTAATATGACAAACCAGCAATTCACAAAATTTATAAATTTTGTCAAGCACTTAAGATATTATCACTTATATTTTGTGTTTCTTATATAGTTAACCAAACGACATAACTATTTCTTGTTATTAAAATTGTTAAGTACAAATATATGAGGAAAACTAAATTGATTTAGGTTTATAGATAAATAAATACAACATATACAATACTTTGCCTTCTTCATTTATTAAGATAAAATTATTTTTGTTAATTTATGTAATAAAAGTGAAAATAGCATTTGATTTTCTCAGAAGTATACACATTTGCCGATTGAAGAATCTGGGTTTATTAATTGAAAATAACTATCAATTTTTCAAGAAATTAAATCTTTCGTTGCCAAAACTTAATTAACTTTCATAAAAAAAATGTGGGAGGAATACGAAAATTAAATGGAAAAAAATTAAAGTACAAATTAAAACCTAACAGCTCTTTAAATCAGCTTTGAACTCTTCAAAGTCTATATTGGCAAGATATGAATTTTTTTGGTCACTCTAGCAATAATTTCACTAAAAAAATAGGGTTTTTTATAATCCTCAACAACGAGAGAAATAATAATCAAATAATGCAACTTCAATTGAAATATTTCGTCCACAGAATGGAACAACAACATAATTAAGAGTCAAGTGAAAACAAATTTACTTCCATTTTTCTTTTTTTTTTATTTAAATACGAGCAAAACAACCGGATTAATACAAGGAAATGGAATTATCGCCAAAATACAAATTAATAAAACTCTCTAATGAGTGTTGTTATTTTATTAAATTTCAGTTCGAGCAGTCAGCAGATATATAAAGAAAATGCCTCCCAGTTCATTTCTTTACTCCAGTTCATTCCCAAATTTCCTTTCTGATATTTCTTAATTTTCTAATAAATCAATTGTATCATATTTCAGTTCAGGTAATTTTATATTATGGACATGCTTTATAAATAAGTAATCAGATAAAAAATTGTTACTACGGTAGTCGTATTTGAAAATGAAACAAAATTTGAATCTACGAATAAAATTTTTATGAAGCAGCACTGATTATATTATAAAAGTTTCCATTATAATAATTAATAAAATTACGATTAATTCGCTGATTAGAAAATCTTTTAAATAAATGCACGTAGACTGGCATCCATATGACTTTACATTCACTGTTACCTAGTAATGACTGATAAAGATAGGTAGCAAAATGTAAATCTTCAGCCAAAACATGAAGGAGAGGGGGAAAATCCCAAATATTAGGTTTCATTTTAGTTTAGTTATATTCACGTCTCGTTGCAAATCAACACTATGGCTATTTTTGGAAAGAACCTCATAATTTTGTAATCGAAGCCAGATGACGAGAATGACATTTAAAGTTTATTTGTGTTTGCCATAGAACTTAATATTTTTGTAAGCAGTATTATGTCGACTTTTGAATTTATCCATCAATCCAGCACTTGCTTCCAATTTATCTATGACAATATCTTTTGCAAAAATTTCAGCTTTTTCTCAAATGATTGGCCCGGGTAACATTTTATTTTGATCCCCATTGACCTCTATCCAATTTGCCAATGTCATAAACTCAACCTATGTGAGCTTACGGTAAGGAATGATTTCCGCCAATTGTCACATGCCAGACAGGCTATAACCTTGAAAAGGAAAAAGTAGTTATAGAAGGGTAAAAAAAACTTTTTATGGATATTTTTACAATGACGCGAGAAGCGAAAAAGTTAGTTGGCTGGACAATTTTCCAAAAGGTCATGAAAAAAAGTTTTATCGAGTATTGCGGTTTCACTAAATTTGGCTTATGAAAAGTAATCAACATAAGACCTCCATTCAGTTAGACGAGAAGCATTCAGCACTTCAGCTTATCGAAGTTCGGTACATCGAGTTTCACCTGTTCTATGCAAATGCTTTTCCTGGAATCAGTGAACACTAAAAAGAAATAAAACTATGCCAAAATAGCTTTTGAGGAAAGAATATTTTTTGGACAGTAAACCATTTTCATATAAATGACGGTCAGACTTTTAAAAAAAATATCAGCATAAAGAAATCAGAAATTCTATTGTATTTTGAATTACCATATCGTTCTCTTAAAAGTCAAAGAGAAAAATTTCACGTAAAAACAGTATTTAAGCGTGTCCAACAATCTTTATGTGCCTTATATCAAGCGAAAACTTATTATGACCAATTTAAGAAATTGAAGAAAGCTGTATAGCTAAATCTTTTTGTATTCACTAAAAACAAGCACGATTAAGATTTATACATATAAATTGATATCCATATAATAGAGGAGGATGTCATCAGCATTTTATGCCTCTTAGAGATTCAGAAGAAACTAACATAACATTTTAAACTCAATGTTTCAATGCATAAATTTTATTGCGAATGAAACGCCAATTGGTTCACATATATCAACGATTCCGAAATTTTTTTATTATATTAAGAATATAATGATTATTGCCTTATTTCATCAATAAGTCAAAATTATCTTAGACGTGAACATAATTTGGTAGTTAAACAGTTATTAATATCCATCGGTAATTATTTTCCTCTGACTTTGAACGCCAATGAACGAGATTAATTTAATTAAGAATTACCACTAAGCGTGTTTTCTTTCTCAATTCATTTCATAAAATTTTTGTAATTATAAATACAACCTAAGAGTGACTTTATAAACACAAAATATTGTAGCTTTAACTATGGAAACCAAAATATATGTGATAGAAAAAATTCTCTTATAAAGGAAATCTGAATTCTCTATTACCCAACTGTTCATGTATAAACCATTTTTGGGACAATTTCTAATTTTTAAGGCTTAGATATGAACAAATTCCTTTAATTGACACAAAAAAATTAAATGCAGAATTATTTTAAAAATTTATGAATCAATAAATAGAATCCCGAAAATAATTATTTCTATATATAAGTCTTTGAAGTTTTGCTCATTAAATTAGTAGGAAAAATGCCACTTTCTTCTCTTAGTATACTATTAATTAGGTTAATAAAAATGTTGGAAAACAGTTAATTTTTTTTGAATGTGTTAAAGTTTCAAGATTTTATTTTTTTCCTAAATTTAAATAAAAGGATTAGGGATAGGTTGTAGTTTGTGCAAACTTTCACTATATTAATTAACTCATTTGACATGGTTAATTACCTTTTTATTCGTTTAAAACACTGTCCATTTGAAAATTTGTACATATCTCTAAAGGCGTGTAAATTCATCATTGATACCTGATCAGCGTGAACACTAAATAATTGCTGCCGATAGCAATTTTATATTAAAAATAAATCCCCCAAGTGCTGCTTAAAATATCAAAAGCGAAATTGTAGTAAAGAAATTGATTAATTATCTATTTGGATGGGGTTTCGTTTTCATTCTTGTTCGAAACTCGATTCACATTTTTTTTCTTTTTATTAGTATTCATTCATCAAAAACGTATGTGACGTTAATTTTATAATCCATAGTTAGAAATTTGGCGCCATTTAGACGATAGGCAGCCGACGTCTTGGCACAGAGATAGTGTGTCTTCCCAGTAATTTGGGTGCCCTGGTTCGAGTCCCGGTTCGGGCATGGCTATTCATCATCCGCTCTATGTGTGAGGTGTGTGAATATGCACTCCTATAAAAAAGAGTTGTGCAAGTGATTGTGATGCGTGAATAGCTAAGACGTACGCTTGGCCTTAGTTGGCACAACATAAAAACAAGAGACGAAACCTCGGCTTAAAATCACTGACTGCGTCAGCAAGCTTGTCCAAGGCAAGTACCATTGGAAACAACAACAAAACTAAAGCCTGCTTTATTTATAAAAAAATAGAATTACATTTTAATTGTATTTAATTGTAAAATGTTATTGTTATGCTTGGTTTTGAATTGGCGAGCCATCATTTCCTTTTCCCCTACGTTATTCATGAGCAAAGAATCCTGGCAAAGCCATTCTTTACGTTTGCAGTCAAATTCCATTTTAAAACAACCTAACCTAAGCTTAAAGTTTGTAGATGACCTTCCAGGACACCTTGTATAACTTATAATTGAGAAATATATCTATAGTATTGCAAACTTTGCGCATAATTCATGTTCAAGAGCACAGCTCAAGTTATTTTCTGTACAAAAATATCACATTTCCTTTGAGAAAAGAGCTTCCGACTTCTCCATTTACATTAATCACTTATTTATTAGGAAGTTCGGTCTTCGGTTAGCTGGCAAACAAAAATTGCTTTATGGAGACCATGATAAATATCCAGTGCCCAAACGAAGCAGCAGAAAATCAACGGTTTGACAACAAACTTACCTTGTTTGGTAGTTGCACATGGCACACAAGTAAACAAAAGCGAGAAGTTCAAACGTATTTAATGAAATTCCCTTGTGAGGATCCTACAGATATTAACATTGTTTGCTTCTGTTCCAGTATTGATACAAGCATTTCATAAATAAGCAATAATCCGGACAAGTATTTGCTTCTCACACAAATGAAGCGCCTTCAAGTCGCTCAATTTTTCGAATGTTGCTTACTTCCGGTGTTTGCGTTTCCGATATGTTTATGCTCCAAATTAATGGCTTCTTCCTCTGTAGAATTTGTAGAATTAATGATCTCCACCATCGGTTTTCTTTCTGGAGACACCGGTAGATATTTTGTGGTCATTGACTGTTCTCGATTAGTTATTGAGTAACAAAATTTTCTTTATTACTTAGTGGAACTTAATTTAAATTCTTAAAAAAATTTAAAACAA
>JAOUZG010045260.1:119006-132745 GCA_026289955.1 Argiope argentata | reverse complement strand
ATATGTAGTCTATTAACCACAGATATTTAAATTTTCTTGGCCTAATAAAGTATTAAATTTAAATATTTAAATCTTAAACAGCTTATTTCCATTTTTTTAAAAATTTCACAAGTCAGTTATAGTTAGTTACCAAAATATAAAATAGTTAACCAAAATTCTCTAAAATGATATCGAGCTCCAAATGGCATAACTTCATTCTTTCAATTATATAACTAAATTTTAAAAAAATTGAAAACATTCCGAAATCTTTCACAATCTAAAAAAGCCCAAACGTTATCCAGATTTACTTATTCAATACATTTTCACATTGTGCTAACATTTAATTAAATTCTTTCCTAACAAAAGCGTGAAAGCAAAAGAAATGCGAAGCAACTCATTCATCGTTTCGGAATTTATGAATGGGACTAGTCTAGAAGGTTCGCAGTTCTTGAGTTAATTTAAAAAGGAATTGACTGAATAGTTTATCATTCAAACGAAATTTATCTTGAGAAAATTAGTTTCTAAAGAACGTCTGGTTCAAAATCTAGAATACCATTTGAAAAAGACTTCAATACAAAAGGATTTACCTTATCAATTCTAAAGTGTTAACTACACTTTTGTGACTCTAAACATCTAGCATTGGCGACAAGGGAGCTTTAAAATGACTTTTTGTAATTTTCATCTTAGCAATTTGAAATTTTTCAGGCAATAAGAGTAACACTATAGGATATGACATGCACAATTTTAAAGTATTATGTTAATTTATTTATGAGATAGGGAGGTTAATATAATATAGTACTAACGATAAATAAAGTTAATGAAAGATATGCCAGGTGCTCCAAATTTGTTCGAAATCGCTCCAATTTTTATTATTACTTACTTTAGTTGGGATTAGTCTTAAAGTTTGAGTATGAAATATCGAAATTAGCCAATGTAATAACTCAAAACTGCTTAAACTTTTTTTTAAAAAAATCATTATCAATTAAAGTGCAACTGGTCGATGTAAAAATTGTAATTATTGTTATTTTTAATGTTAATGCATATAAAAACAAACGAAAAAACTTTCATTGGAATTCGTAAATAAATTTTCTTTTAATAAGCTATTGTTTATCATTTAATAATTACAACTTCCTTTTCAACAAAAATAAAAATATGTTAAACTTTCAATTTTGTCTTTAAAAATGCAAATACCTTCTAATAATAATTACATTATGAATTGCATTTTTCTATCACTGCGTTTCCTTTGCATAGAATAATTTTAAAGTTAATTCTTACAGTATATGCCAATTATTTTGTTTAGTTATATGTCAATTATTTAGTTTATTTGTGTTTAGTTACATAAAATTACTTAAATTCTTAATGTTTTCATGTAATTCCTTTTTTTAATTGTTATTGAAATAGAGAAATATGTTATTTCGAAAATATTCTAAGTCAACATTAGAATGAATCGCAGTATCAAAAATAAACTGAAATATAAAAACTGTTTAATTCATATCATTTATCCTTAGTAGGAAAATAAATTTTAAAACTAATTCATTTTGCTTGGCCATGATATAAACGCTTAATGTGATTGACAGATCGTCAATCACTTTTTTTTATTTTATTAATATAACACCACTATAATTTAAAGCACTGACCTTCAAACAGGCCAAATGGGATTTGTGCTACATTTTTACAAAGGCCACATTGTTTTGTCTTGGCATTTTCCTTTCAAACTGCGTAGTTCACCTATGAATCTGAATGGAATAACAAAAAGTAATGGGCGAAGAAAGTTTTTTACTAATATAGTGACAGGTATTGAGCTGTAACAAATCGAATGAATATAACACAAATGATTCTAAATATTTTTTATGGTATACATCATTATTAAATTATTCTTTTATCACAATTCTGTCTTCTGAGAAGTTGAAAAACTAATAAAACATTTATATCATTGAAAGAAAATCTGAAGATATGAAAGGTTAAACATATCCAAACTTGTAAGAAAAAGTTAATTAACAAAAATACAGCAAATATTTTAGAAGAAAGAAATCCTATTTTAATGATAATTTGATTTTACTTTTATTTACTTTATTCCTTAAATAAATCAAAGCTTTTAATAACAATTTTTGAAATATAACACATATGTATTTTTAATTGTTAAACTGAAAAAATGCGTAAATGGGTGTTGGAAAAAGCTCACACATGTATGAAAAAGCAAGCAAAAATTTTCAATATTCTGCAAATCAGGCGTTAGTTACTAGTTAGGTAGTCATTGCATCTTGAAACCTCTGTCAATCATTTGGGCATAAACTGGATCAGCTTGAATGTTTCTTCAATCTAAATGTCACGCGACAATTACTCAATCATGTACAAACAATTATATCGATCATTGATGATCAATTATTAATTAATTGATTAATAATTAGTCAATTATTCCGATCAATTATACCAAATTGATTATGTCTTCGGGACATTTACTCTCTCCAACATCTATTTAGAAATTATGCCCTGCTGGAGATTTTTCCATTCCAATAAGTCTTTAAAACATTCGACAAGAAATGATAAAAAAATGTAGTAATTCAACTGATTTTTGATACTGTACAGTTGCTAGAGCTTCAGATTGTGAGCAGTATGTTTTGAATCAATGTCCGTTATAAATCAAATATAATCTCCAAGGATCAAAATTGAGTAATCTGATTCAAATTTTTATTTTAAAATATTATCTAGTAATATCATTTAATATTGAATTTTTAAAGATTAAACAACATTCGTCATGAATCTTCATACACACCAAAACCATTATTCCTCCTTCACTGCGCTTAACTCATTTTAAGATTCTGCTTCTCAAAGTCTTGTCTTCGATACCAAATATATGGAACTTGCCTTCTCTATAGATTTTTCTCCCTAAAATGATGAAGGCTTATCAATATCCTTACTTGCAAAACCTAATCGTTTTTGTTTATTCATAAGTGCCTTATGTCAGTTTCTATGAATTACATAGCCATTATAATCTACACTTTTATGAACCTTCCATATGCATATAGAGTTTTTTTTTTAAATTTTAATCCCATTTGCAATTTAAGAATCAGTAGTCTCTGGATTTAGGCGTAAGGATTTAAAAAATTACCTCTCTTCACTACCACTCAGTTTAGATGTTTGAGATGACATATTTCACTTTACTTTTGTTGGCACATGCTGAAGAAGATATGTTTATAAACTTACTGGAAATAATCCTCCTACTGAATGTTGAACTAACTATCGTCCATATCATCTATGCTAAATAGATTTTCACATTTCCGATTCTTTAGCTCATATTTCTATTCATATCGAAAGGCATACCAATTTTCAACTGAAATCAAATGGAGGAATAATGATAGGACATGGCGTAAATATCAAATACTATCTAGTAAACACCAAGCGTTATCGAGTATATGTATCTAAATAGAAGGAAATTATTTAGAAAACATTATAACACTCAACTAAAAATAAAAACAAAGATTAAAATGAAATCTGCTATGGATATTTCAATGTATCACGTCAGAACATAATTTCTTAAGCAGTCAAGAAACACGTGCTCTTACAGGTTAAATTATATTTTTATTAAATTTAATTGTTTCGTTAAGTTATTATCTTTTGTAAGGAAAACGATCAAAACACTTTGACTCATATTTATTGTTTGAAAAAATATCACATTTCCTTTTTTTTTTTCATTTCATATTATCACGTGCCCAAAATGACATTTTTCTAAGTTTATTTGCTGTAGTAGTTAACTTTTTTTATCAGACCTTTTGTAAATGCAATGGCATTGCGTTATTAAAAGCTTATTTTTTAGGTTGCTCGTTCAGATCATAATTTTTATATTTTTCGTCTACGGATTTTTGCTGATTCCAAAAGCCTCATCCCAAAAACCACCTCATTTTCTGACATGGTAAAAATGGAGTAAATCATTCTGACTCATTTCAAAATTACGATTCTGTAATCGTTTTAAATTGTTCTGAAAATCTATTGAAATAGTTTTTGAAACCAGGGAAAATTGGATGAATCAAATCGTTTGTTTTTTCCCTAAACATTTGGTATTGGAAATAAGTAGAAAGATCTCGACCTTAAGGTTCGCGAGTTGATTTTCTTTCACCACCACCAACAAAACAAAAAACTAAGTTGGAATTATTAAAGGATGTCAAAAAATTCTATGAAAATGAAAATTCTAAATTTGAAATCTGTAAGATTTCGTTTAAACTTCTTAATCTGAAAGAAAATGATTAAAATGTAGTTGGAAACTCGATTGATACAATCAAATCTCCCATAACGAGCAAAGCAAAACATAAAACCGAAACTCGCTTGACGAGCGATGTTTTGCAGAACGAGGAACTCGCAAATATCACGATATCACAAACTGGATTGGATTGGCCATTTAACATTGATGAATGCTACTAAGTCAGTTTTCTTCTATTACCTATAGAACCTTAATAGACGAGATTGAAGCTCTGGACGCAATTATGATATTAAAGGTTGATACCTATGACACCGAAGAGCTAGTGGAAGAATCAAAGAAGAGATACCGAAAGGCTTACGGAGATGTATTCCGAGTCACTGTAAAAACGATATAATAAGCAGAAAGTAAGAAGATGTAATAAACACAGCAGAGTAACAGCAATCTATTTAAATTAGGGGGTACTGAAATCATTAAAAATTATTGTATCTTACGTTGAGAAGAATTTCTGTAATCAGGCTGTAGCTGTGAGACCTATAGAATTAATTTAATGAGAATGCTAGTGAAATTTTTAGCTAAATTTCGAAGCGCATGCGAATGTTTTTAGACAATCTTTTTGTTAAAAAATCCATGTATAAGGAAAAAAATGACATAATTATAACTTTGTTTCAGTATTTTCTTAGGAATCGAACTCATTGTTATATTTTACTCGGATTCCTGTGGAAAATACTGTTTCGCTTAATGAGTGTTTCACATTCAGCATAAGATTCGAGAACGAATTATGTTCATTAAATAAAGTTCCACAGTAGTTGTAGAGAGTCATTATCTAACGACGAGGCAACATTTTCCTGGAAGAATTTTATAACGTAGAATTATCATCTGAGTTTTCCCAGAAAATGCTCAAAAGAAAACTATAGGAATAAATAATAAAATTTGATTTGAAAGTCATGCTTGGACAATGGGTAATTTAAAAATCTAACAATTTAGTTTGGTTTATACACAGAAAACAAGTAATATCAAAAAATTGAAGTCAAATTCTACTTGGGTAAACAAAGAAAAATTTATTTTAGTTACTTTTTATTAAAAAATTACAATTAATATAAAAAATTTATAAGAAAAACTATTGATTTTCACAAGAACTGAACACGCATTCTTCACCTTCACTTGAAAAATACTGAAAACATTAATACTGAAAAATACTGAATTATAGATCAAGCTACTGCCTGTCGATTTCAAATTTTACTATAAATTTCTAAAATTATATTTAAAGTATCAAAAATCAATTAAATTTAATTATTGAATCGATATTTGAAAAAATTCTATTAATATCGAATGTTATCCACTACAAGTTTTAAAAAAATTACTTTAAGTCGAGTGGTTGAATAAAAAGTATTTTATTAACGATTGAAAATTTAAACAAGATTTATAAATATATGTATAAGGAGAGTGCGAATTAATAGTAGGAATTGAAAAAAAAAAATAAAGAGATGTATTCAAAGCAGTCACAATAAGATTAATTTTTCTATGATTTATTGGAGTAGCTGGTTGGATTACTCGGAAACAGAAGCACCTCTAATTAATTTTTCTGTCATTTGATTTTTGAGTATACTTTGTTGAAGTCGTGAACAACTGGATATCAGATCAGAATATCTTCATGCAAATTTGATATAAACTATAAACACATATCCACCGTCTGAATTTGCGATTAAAAAAAAGGAAAACAGAATTGACTGCATAAGTCTATATACTTATTAATGCAAAGTAAATATAAGTGACGTGAAAAGTTAAACTCAATTTCGAATAATTTTGAATTCCTAAAATTTAATAGTCATCTCAAATGATTTTGAAACGAAACCAAAATCAAACTATAATATATATAATGTTCTTAAATATTATGGCTATGTGGAAATCAATATAGCTTGCTGTTAGTAAGGTAAAATAGTCCAAATTCTTACTTTAGATCGCTGCGGTGTATTTTACGTCATAGATAGATATAAGTTCCATTTAAGTTTATTGAAATTTTTAGGTTGGTTTCAGAATCCAGAGAAACGCTTTTGGACGCTTACCCATCCCTAAGGGGCGCTGCGCAGAAAAATGAGCTGTTATTACACCTCCTAGTCTCGCGATGAATTTGAATTCACCTTTTTGCTAAACGTAATCATCTCCTTCAGTCATCTTTACTCTCAACACTTTTCCGACGAAATAAACGCTTTTCTGGCGCATGCATAAAAGCTAGAAGGGGTTCAGAATCCGAGAATGAATGGTACATATATTAAGAGAAAATGCCAAATTTTGTAATATTAAAATACATATGGCCCAATCTATATAAATTATGTCATATATCGTGTTTTTTTATAGATAAGGCATTATTTCATTCTGTACAAGTCATTTTACATGATTTCTTTACTAATTTGTATTTCTTAATGAAAAGAAGTTAAAGATTTTTAATCCGTATGTCTTTCATTTAAATGGTTCTCAACACACAACAGCAACACTAAGCAATTAAAGAGTAAAATATTTGGATTTCAAAAGTCTTTCAGTAACTTTAGAAACACAGTTTGAATTTTGAAATGGCATTACTTCTCATTGCTAAGTATCATTGTTTTAAAATGTTAATGTTTCGCAGAAATGCATATTGTGTGTGGGATCTTTTTTTATTATTTGTGGAAATACATATTTCGTAAATTTTTCTATAACGCAAAATGTTGGACTTAGAATAACCAAGTTTCGGATGTAGCTGCCTAACATACGTTCTATAAACTTTTTTTTCAAAATTTTTAATTAATTTTAATTTTGAAAAAAAATAATTAGAATGCTAGCATTTTTCGTCAATAGTTCGAAACATAGTACCTGACTGGAGTCCTTCTTTGTGAATTTAAAATTTAAAGTTAAATTTAGTTTTTCCATTGATACCCATTTTTTTGTTTTCCTCAAATTTTATTATTTTATGAAAGTTTATATTAAAACATTTGTAAAATATTTTTTTCATTCATTCGCTGTTGATTTAATCAATGGATTTTTTTTATTTGTGGAGTAGGTTTCTAAACTACAAAGTTTTAATTCGAATTCGAAAATTAAAAAGAAATTTGTTTCAGATGACATCTAATGTCTACAAAATATCTTTTATTATAAAGCAGTTTAATGAATTTATAAACTTGACTTAGAAATATTAGGGAAATATTATTATAAAAATTCACCTGAAAAAATAAATTTCTTTTAATGACGTAAGGTTTTATTAATGTTTATATTGACAATTAATCTAAACTCATCATTTTTTATATATACTTATAAAGCACCAAAGGAAAATTTCAAAAATATTTCTAAAGAATTGTTTAAAAACGGAGGTACATTAAACAGAGAAAAATATTATAATGATATCATAAAAATTCCCGTTGAATTCTAGAGACGTTTCTCCAAGAATTTACCAACTGTTACACTCATATGCCACGCATTTCTCAATGTTAATGTGGAAGAAATAACTAAAAATATAAATTATACATTCTCTTTATCTCAGAAAAAAACGAAATTTTTCTCCTTCAAAAGGGCGTAATTTTAAAAACACATAGTTCTGAATCTACGAATAATTTTTTGTAATCACATGGAAGAAAAATATCCTAATTTTGAAGAAAAAAATACATACCATATAGCATCGTTCTGTGGGTCTACCTACCTGTGTGAATCTGCACATTGAACGATAAATATAATTAAGACAACGTATCATTCCGGTCGCAGAGAATACCACTTAGAATTCAGTGAAATATTATCAGTTAGTAATTCACATAGGGATATTAAAGACTGGTGGAGAGTGTGCAGACTAAGTCTTCTGCTAACTATAACTACGAGAACTAACTTAAGAACAAAATGATTTATTTTTAAACCGGCAGGACGGGCACCGCGAAAAGTAACACGAGAACGGGCATGGGGTGTCAGCACACCCCGAAGATATTAAATGGCATAAATGCGAATTTTTTTTAAAGATTTTAACTGATAAGAAGATTTATGTACACTTTTTTGCAAGAAAAATGATAACTAATATGTTAAATTATCGTAATTTTCAAAATTATTAATGAACAAATTAAAAGCGCTCACCACTTTTGTCTTAGTTCGGAAAACGGAAATTTCCCCCTGTAAAACTTAATGATTTTTTAAATAATTTTTATTAAAATAAAAATTATAAATTATTTAAAATTAAAGGGCTGAAATTAATCAATTTTCTTAATAATTTAGGTGTACATGGATCTGAAACTTTAGATTTTTGTAGTTATTACATACAGTTTCAATTTCTGAGTGTTCTCGACATTTATTTTTGTCGCACCTGACGCACATGTTTTTCGATTTAATATCCTTGTTTGTTGGACACAAAACGCATCTTCCGTAACTCAGCTTTCTTTATATCTTTTCCGATAAAAAAGCTAGTTTGGTTAAACTTCCTCTGAACAATCGCATTCTTCTTCTAATTCAGACTGGTGAACACGTCTGAATTATGTCATCATTATCTGAATCATTTAATTCTTCGATATTCTTTTCATCTGACAAAATCTCCTCTGACATCTCTTGAAGTGTTTATTTCTTGCTTATACGTCAAACAAAGAAAAGACTGAACAGAACGACTGGAACAAGCCAGGATTTCTCATTGAAAAATACCAACACGAGCGCGTGCACGGGGTGTCCGCGCACCCCAAAATCGTTCTGTAAGGCTAAAATGGAGTCTGAATTCGCCGTTTTCAGACTCTACGCATGGAAACTGACTTTCGAGGCAGGTACTGAAGTGACAGACCACTTCGGTTTATAGAGACAGACAGCAGATGAATATATTTTGGCGTGGGGTGTTGAAACACCCCGCGCCCGTCCTGCCGGGTTAATGTATTGTGAATTTCTTAATATTAAATCAATCTTTTGATATTTTTACATTAGTTATTATTATTATTATGTGTGCAGTTATGTAGATAAGTATATATTCCATATTTACTATAAAGTTGTAATAAATATTGTTACAGATCACCGGGTACGTTTATAGTGAGTGCATGGTGTGAAGACACATTCAGCAGGCTTCAATTAAAAACAACAACTACGTTTATTCATACAAAGACACTAAAATACAGGCGAGACGAATACACAGACGGCACACTATAGCAGACAGTAACCCACAAGTAGTAATCGACCACATCAATCAAAGCGATCAGACAGAATCCATCCGGAGCGCGCTTTCTCGGAGCATCGCTCTACGGTCCCTCCAAACGGCTGAACATCTGACCGACTCCTCTATTTAACTGGCAACTCACTACAACACGACCGGCTACTCCATCCACTATACGACGCTGCTTCCACAGTAGTCAACAGGTCTAGCCACACAGCAATTCAACACTCAATTGAGCTCCGCACAACGGTGGCACTCCGCTGTTACTTCGCAATCCTCTAGAAGGCCCGTTACTTGTTTTCTACTCCTGCTCTGCCTCCGTCTTAATTCAACTCACCATTCAATTCAATTCCCCCTCAGCTTGAAATTTCCGGCCTTTTATTTCTTCCAGGAGGCGGGACAAGAACCTATCAAACTAAACAGGGCCATTTCGGTTACTATTCGACGGATCGTGAAAATTCTTGAAGTTCCCAGCATTATCCATTTTGTCGCCAAAATCGCCAAACCTTCCGCAAGCAAGCTTCTCGATCACTATTATAGCTCCCGTTCAGTACACAATAGGGTTGATCGTAACACAATCTTACTTACGATGACACTATTCACACTGGGAAGCAAAATTACAGGTTTGTAACAATATTGTAAAGACCTTTTCAACACAATAGCCGTTGGTAGACTGCAACACCCATAGGTTATTGTGTTAAAAAGTTGATTAGAAGTAGACTATACCCTGGAAAAATTTGGCCACTCCTCTTTTTATACATGAATAAGCCAACCGGATATCGGAACAATCTTTTTAATAAATTAAATAGGGGAAATTTTTATATTAGCTCAACAGATATGTCTAGATTTTTTAAAATGGAAATTAAAATTAGTACCATTTTATTTACTATCGTAAGTTCTATCTTTATTTCTTTTTATTCATCCTTTACTTTCTATTTCTCATTGTCTCCCTTTTTCTTTCATTATTAATTAGATCCGATCGCATCGTTTGAGAAGAAAGACTAGAGTAATCAATGTACCGAAATGACATTTTATTATGTTTTTTTATGAAAAAAGCCTGAAATACTTTTACTAATTTTAGATAATTATTTACAAAATTGCTTTAGAACTATCGCTTAAAATAGATAAGGCATTAAAATTATTTTATGTGGCTTGATTTCTGGAATTAATTTAATTTCGAGTTTGGATTAATAATTGAGAAATAGGGATTAATAATTTCATAACATCCTTTTGCATGAGAGAAAATATATATTCAAGGATATTTCTTTCCTATTTTAGCTGGAATTTAATACAAATTTTGTGGTTTAAAATTGCTAAAACATAACGGTATTACCTACTTTATTTAAATTAAATGTAACTTGAATGCATTTCCTTGTTATCAGTTGCCGAATACAATGGGACACTTCACCCTTGCCATCGATAACATTCGACTCACTTTAGACGAGAATTATCTGAATGCTCGCAATTGTTACCAAAACTCCATCTAAATTAATTCTTCAACAAATAAATGACATGTAACATAATGCAATTGTGAGGAAACGTGAATAACCAATCCGCTCTTATTGCGCTCTTCGCCATATGAATGGAATGCTGGCATTAAGTGAACTACTTCATGCAAAAGGAGGGAAAATGCTGCGTTTTCGGATAATTAGATTTCTTAAACCACCTACGCGGTGACACGAAACTATCGGAGTAACTCTGAGAGCATCTAAGATGGAAAAAAATAGGCATTTTCGAATTCATTGTACGGTTTCTACTTTTTATTTCCCGAGTTAGAAACCATTCTTTTTCTTAAATACCTATACTATCATTACTATACATATATATCATATAAATATGTTTATATGAGCATATTATATTGCTTTATTTATGAGGGCATATTACATTAATTTATTTATACCAGCATATATGCATATATATTATATATAGGCTATATTATATAGTTATATGAGCAATTTAAATGTTCTAGATAATATTTTTAGACATTTTGAACACCTCAACTTATTACTTCTTTTGTTTTGTCATTTTTTGTTGTACACTGACGATATAAGAAGTGAGTATTCATTTAAGTTGTTTGACGGGAACGATGTTAAGAATTTAGTTAATAACTTGGTTTCTTGGGTTGAGACAGCTGCCAATTATGCAAGCACCACATCATCTCACTGTTGATGTCAGTATAATTTTTTTTTCAGCAGACTCGACTCATATGCTATGGAGAATATGATCTCGACTCTCTCACGAGGAATAGTATGTGTATTTCTCTACACTATGACGTAATCGTGCACCCTTTGTTACTGATATTAACCAGTCAAACTCATGAAAGACAACTTGTGTCTTCAAGTCCTTTCACCCAGGCAACAATCTTCGCAATCAAGTAAATTATTGAGTAACCGAGAAAAGCAGTAATTTCACTGATGCATCTTGCTGATAATTTCTCGGAGTTATTCCAAACCACTGAACGGATCAAAATGGCTGTAAAGAAGAGTGTCATTTTTATTGCACTTATATAATTGAAAAAAAAATCATTTTAAAATTAAAAAATGAAAATTAATCTATATCAGCAAGACCATTTGCAAAGAAAATAGATGATTTATATGGCATTTTCGAGCCTTTTTCTATACGAAAATTCATATTCTCGAATTTAAACAGGCCTGTTTATTTGTTACAGTAATTAATGATTGACATTTTGTGAAGTTCTATGCATTTATAATGATTCTTTGAATTACATCAAAGTTTATATTCCATTTTAGCATTAAAACATTTATCATAATTTCGATTCAATACACTCAAAAGAAGTTGTATCTCAACAATCATATGACTCGATATTAATAAATATAGGATTATATAGATACAATTAATATTAAGATTTATTAATTTTATCAAATTATTATTTTTCTCACTATATTCTTATTAAAAATCTCATTAACTATCATCTATCATTATAAGGAACTTCAGTCATCTACAAATTGGTTATGTCTGCAATTCAAAACAAGCCCTTCTTCATTATTTCTGATATAGTGAATCTTCTCACATATTTCGAGAAAAATATAATTTAAAGAAATGTTCGAAACTATGTTTTAGAAAATCACATACAATTTATTTCGCTTGTATCTTTTAATTTTTCGAATTAATTTTTTTATTATTAATTTTATCTTTCTTGAATGAAAAGGCAAATTCCTTATCGATTTGTCATAGTAATTAAAGTCCTACTAGACTCTCCGACACACCCAAAGGCACACGGAATGAACCATATAACTGAACGATCAGACCACCGCAACAGCAACAATGGCGGAAACTATATTCAGTTCTATTCACATCACAGGCCACAACACAACCCTTCCCGTAGGAAGTACGTCCCACCATCTATGGAAGGAGCCCCACCTACTTGTGTACCCGCCAGGGTTGCGAGATCAATCCACCATGTAGAAGCATCCATCCTCATTTAGAAGTGCTTCCCGGGAGGAATCTTAATAATTAAAACAGAGGATGATAATATCTTCAGATTTCCGGCAATATTTATTGAACAAATGTTTAATCATTTTAAAATTTTGTTTAATTTAATCTCAATTGCTTTTGCACTATATTAAATTATTGGGCTTTTAACAGTAATTTTATTACTTCGAAATCTTTTCGAACTGCTTTCGTAAAAGAAAAAAAAATATCTGGGAATATATATAAACTCAAAACATTTAAAACTATCGCTATTTTTATGTATAAAAACATTTTTTCATAGTTTTTAATTTTTTGCATTGAAAGATTCATCGCAGTCCATTCTCAGCATCATATTCGTGCAATATTTCTATATGATGTTCCAAACTCAAACAATTATAATAGGGCAAAAATCTATAATTGTAATAATTATATATCTTTGCTCTACTCTAAGATAATGTGATCACTTGAATCTTCCACTAGCCTTTTTTTTAATTGTTTAGTTTCGCAACTCCTTATTTTATTTTTTCTTTTGTTTTCAAAGAGTGAAGAAATGGTTGCCGTTGACAAGACTGTTTTGATGATTAATTAATTTCAATAATCATGTTGATTGTTACATTTTTTTCCTTTAAAAATAGCAGACCTACTGAATTACATCTTTCATATGCATTAAATTATTTTACACAAAATACGAAGGCCTGATGGACTCAGTTTTGTTTCTTTTGTACATAGCACATAAAAAAATCACTTATACGAAATAAAGTAGGCAATCAGGGTTTGATATTTGGTTTGGTTGAATCAGCCGATGTGTTTCCCGATATTTACAAGATGCAGCTTACAAAAGAGAAAAGGCCAGTATATAAATTTTATCACGTTAATAGAAGAAAAAGTTACAATTTTTGTTTTGGGATTAATGTCCAAAGCAAGTAATTCCTTTTTATTTGTCATAGTAGTAATATTACTAAAACATAGGAATGAAATTTTTACTGAAACTTTCGAATT
>JAOUZG010045260.1:90913-104006 GCA_026289955.1 Argiope argentata | reverse complement strand
AGGTTAAGCGTTTAGATTTTCTCCAGAATGTTTCCCTGTGAGGATTTCTTTTTTCTGTTAGTCACGAGCGCACGAGAAGTTGTTGGCAAGTAAGCCGATTAATCCTTATTATAATCCATCAGAGAATAAAAGTACGGTTTCACTTCGACCCATGAAATAAAATTTTAAACTGACGTAAAGAACTTCTATAAATTGTATATTCGTTTAATTATTCATCAACAAACCTGAAACTAGCTCAAATGAGCAGCATGACAAAGATATTAAAAAAATATTAGATTACTTCATATTTTGAATGCAATATTCAAATTAGATTCCCTATTTGATACATATCATCAAGGAATTTTAATTCATATCATCTTTTTCATAAACTATTGATCTTCTATTATGAATGTTTGATACCAATCGTTTTGTGTATTTGATTGTTTGATGTATTTACTAACTATGTTTTAATTATCTTAATCTTTTCACAATTTTTCCCCCAAGAGTTTCCCCAATAAATGAATTTTTTTTTGGAACAAAGGATTTCTTTTAACTATGTATTTATTAAAAGTAATCTTTATAAAATATTTTAGTTTTGAATGACTGAAATGGTGCATGTAGCAATTCCAGAGCTGATATAAAACAAATTTATCGTGGAATCTATTGTGCATCGGGCTTTCGAAAGAAAAACTAGACAAAAGGATATTGCATATTTAAAATCTGCTTGTCCTGAGCAAACAAATACGCTCTTTAATGTGACGTTTTATGTCTGTTTGGTTTATAATGCATGAACTGTATTAAGATAATAATGTATAAGAATTATTAATGAACTGCATTAAGATATAATGTATGAACTGTACTATTCCTTAACCTCATTTTAAAAATATCATTCTTATTGATCACAGGGTTTGCTTGCAGTGTATGTATGGTATGAAGACAATCAGCAGGTATCTGAAGAAAACAAGAAAGAGGTTTATTTCAACCTAAAGACACTAACATAAAGACAACGAATACACAGACAGCAAATATATACACAGACAACAAACAGACAACCGCACACTTACACATACAGTAACCCCAAGTAGAAACCGACCACAGCACGCAAACCAGCCAGACATAATCCAGCATGACAGAGGATCCTCGGAGTTTCGCTCTACGGTCTCTCCAAACAGCTGAAGTTCTCACTATCTCCTTGCTTTAGCTTTCGACTCCCTCCCACACAGTGATTATTCCTCACACTACACGACGCTGCTTTCCCAGTATACAACAGGGCTCAGCAGAGAGCAGTTCAGCACCCGCTAGAACTGCACACAACGCTGGCACTCCGCCGTTGCTTCGCTGTCCTCTCGAAGACTCTCTAATTGTCTTCTACTCCACCAACGCTTCCGGTTCAGTTGCCGGCCTTTTCTAGCTCCCGGGATACTGGCCGAGAACCTTCCAGGCATTTTCCAGAAATATTCATTTTGTCGCAAAATTCACTACATTTGTCACCAAGCTTTCAAATTATTATTGATGCAGCGGCCGCTCATCATGCAACAAGGCTGTTTGTAAAATGGTCTTTCTTACTAGGACAGTATTCTTGTTGGGAAGCAACATTACAGGTTTGTAACAATATATAAGGTATTTGTTTCTAATTATTTCATTCCCTGGTGATGATGAAAATGGCAAATGTAATAGGAATTAATAGTTATAAAATTTAATATAGTTTAAATCAAAAATTTTAAAAATGCCCTTTTTAATGCTCCTTATTAATTTTAATTATTTACTTAACTTAATATTACTTTAAAATAACTTAATATTTACTTTAACTTAATTTACTATTACTAACTTTGAGTACTTGCTATGTGTACTTGCTTCGTCTGCCAGAATATAAGAAATTAATTCATTGTACAGATAACAAATTAAAATAAGAAGTCCTTTATCGCATAGGAAATAACTTTGATAAATGAAAAGAGTCTTTGAAGTGATGAGAAAATGAAATATTTACATTTATTTAGAGCCTGCTTTTAAAGCTATATTGTCTAAAACTGTTATAGTATGAAAGTCACCCAAAATTAAATAAATGCTTTCTCTGTACGATGGGATTTCTTTAATTCAGCAGAAGTTTCACTTTTTGAATAATGAAAAATGACAACACACGTAGTATTTAGATTTAAAGTATTAATTAAGCGGTTATGAAAATATAGGATACTATACCTTCGAATTTTATCCATAAGCAGGCATTTTAAGCATAATAAGCATACTAACTTCATATAACTCTGAAATGATACTTTCAGTTTGATGGTGAAAGATCGGAAGAAAATGTTGATTAATATTTTAAAATTTAGTAAAATATACATTTTTAGAACGAAGAATTTGTTGAAGGAATGAAGAAACGAAATGATTTTTTCCACCCTGATTCAGAAAAAATAGAGACGAAAAACGGTTATTATTGCTATTGCTACTTATCTTAACAAAAAAAATGGGAAGAAAATCATCTCTGCATTTTAATTTTACCATGGAACTGAAAGAATTTAAATTTTTAAGTCCTGATTGAATTCTGCTTTAAAAGAAAAATGTCACAAGCAGATTGTGGGGTATTTTTCTCCTCTCATGCAAAATAAAAAATAATAATTCCTAGATTTCCTTGAATATATATAAAAAAATAAAAATAATCTTTATCCGAGTGAACTCTGAGGAAAATAATACTTTTCACATACTTAATCATGAATTTATATTAGATTAAGTTATAATTAAACTTGGCCATATGTTAAATGTAAGTTGTATTCAGCATAATATATTAAGGAAATAATTTACATGAATAATCATTTCTATAATATATAATGGAAACCATTTATATCATATTTCATATCAGTTTAATGTGTTCATTGAATTCAAAAGAAAGATATTTGAATAAAAGAAGTATTTTAATAAGAATAGAAGTATTTTAATCAGTAATAAAGAATCCTACGCTTTTTAGTAATCTGTATATAAAATAATATCTTCACAATTGGAGAACATAAAAATTGTGATTATTAAAAGTAATTTAATTTCTTTATCTTATAAAGAGCACTTAAAAATGATGGAAATTGATTTTAAATATGAAATAAACTGAATTTATTAAAATTTCTGATAAATAGAATAAACAAAACCTTAAAATAACCGTAGATTTAAAAGTCATTGAAATTTGGCACCATAAAACATACTTTGGACTTAATAACCTTCTAATTTGTGTTTCTGAAAGTTTCCTTTTCTCTGTACCTAGAGTTGCATAACTAGTTGCAAAATCTATTAATTAGCGTTTTTGCTGAATCGGAATAGATTTTTGAATCATTATCTCGAAATAATTCTTTTACATCAAATTTCCAATGAAAAAAAATCACTTAATGAATGAAATAATACTTGATTAACTTTCGTAATTAGTCTGCCACTGCCTGTAGGTGTATCTCAGTTAAAATAGTTCCAAATTTTAAATTTCACTTAGTCGGAAAGAAAGAAAGCTCTTCTTTCCGACTCAGCCTTTGTTCAACCTTTGCATAACTACATTCTTATTCGTAAGTGGATCATTAGTGGAGTCGGGTTTAAACCAAAAATCTTTCAGGAGGAAGCTGGAATCTCCATATTTGAACCTGCTTATTTCCAAAAAGTCATATTAAATTATAACTTTGTAAACAGTTAGAATGATAAAGGAATGCAATTTTCGAACAGGAGATGAACATAAATATGTATTATGTTTTTCCCTGTGTACAAAGATCGACAGTAACAGTAGGACAGAGGAATATAAAAAATGAGGAACGAAGGCAGGAATCCATTTGTTAAAATTATTATATAGATAAAGAATGTTTTCTTCGCCATATACAGAGTTTTTGCCAAACGCGGAAACATTCCATCTGAAACTAATAAAAACAACAAGACAACAATTTTGTATATATTACATACTCGGAACGCATCGCCATAGAATACACGAAAATTCATTCGAGGCTGAGATCTTGAGGCAGAAATATCATTCCCCTATCCCACAACGCTTGTTTACATACGTACATTACTTGCAAGAAATGTTATAAGTCAAGAAATCTTCTGCTTAAGTTCCTAAGTTTGTTATAGAGTGTTCACTGCCATCACAGAAGCCATAGAAAACAGAGTTGCTCAGACGACATTGAGTCAGAGAGACTATTCGAATCGAATGAAGCAGTAGCTCTGAAGTTAGTAATAAACTAAAATAAATTTAAATATTGGCAGAGTTTTATGGTCATTAAAATACGAAATTTTAACAATCATGATAATGCTGCTAATTAATTTGTTTTTGACTGTATGAAAGATATAGCATCAGTTTCTGTTATTTTTATTTGTTAATATGTAATTAGATTATCTTCTAAGAAAAATTCAACTTAATTAGACTTAACATAATTCAAAACTCTTAAAATTATGGCAGTATTATAAACTATATTTTATTGATTTATTATGAACGTTAAATTGCGTTAGTTAAAAATAATTTCTGCCTCATGTAGATTCACATGAGATTTAGCCATATAAGATCTATTAATTTTATTTGAATATTTGAAAAAAATATTCAAATAAATTATTAAAAATAATTATTATTCAAATTAATTATTACTTTTTGGATGAAATTTAAGTGTAATATCTGGTTTTTTTCATAAACAGTACATGCTTTATAATAATATATGAAAGCTTTTTAATTTAATTTGAAATCTAATACTGAATGAGAATTTTGCTCTTTAACAAAATCATGAAATATTTCAATTTTAAGATTTAGGAAAGTTAAAAAAGTTTTGTTGTATAACCAGAGTCAAGATTTGAAAATCTAAAATAATTTTTTTCCAAAAAAAATGTTTGAAAATATAATTATATTATTACTAATTACAAACAACACTTTTGAAACAAAAATTCGGAGGTAAGTATTGTTCGAATTCAATAAATAATACTCGAGGCATTTGTTACACTTTTGTTTCCAAAGAATATTTTTAAATATGATTTTCAATAAACACTTTTTAAAACTCGCTCTGTTATTTCAAACCTATAATTTTCTTACAAGGCCGGGTATCTACTTGATAAACCTAAATATTATGTAAAAGAATTGAAATTTTTTGTTTATTTTTTGAATATTAGATTTGTATTTTAGAAAAATTGTCACTGATTTTATTAGATTTGTATTTTAGAAAAATTGTCATTGATTTTAAAAGATATTAATTTATACTTATAAAACAATGGTATTTTAAAAGGCATGTATATGAATTAAGCTACATCGAAGTCGTTTAACTTAAAATATATAAATTAGACAAAATGTGCATTCTATCTCTTTAATACCTAAAAGAATTAAAACAAAGATCGATATAAGTGTTTAAAAAACTCTTTTTAGTACTCCTTACAAAATTGTGTTTTAAAAATTTATCTCATGTATAAAAAACAGATAAAAGTAACTTTTGTTGTTTTCTTAAAAATAAAATAAAACATGTAACAATTTGCCTTTTTAAATCGTCTGAAATTTTTATTTGATGATCTCAATAAATATTAGCTTTTCGATAAGAAAAAAAAGAAAAAAAAATTTGCCATTTTAACATTATAAGAAAATTATTCAATAAAATTAATTAATTACAAAAGAATCGTATTCATTTATAATATAGTTCTATGTTGCTTACATAAAATGTTTAGGTTTTGCCTTAGTATGTCCCTTTAAGTTTTATTGCATTTTTTCTATTGGTTCTAGGAATGCAAAATTATTAATTTAAAGCAAATCATATTAAATGCTAAATTTTGAATTGCCAATAAACGAGGTATAAACATTTTAATTTATTATTTAATAAATACTTATTCAAATATATTCCTCAAAATTTACCTTCCAGTTACGTTTTTATTTGCTCTATTTATGGAATGTACTGAGCGAAATTTTGAAAAATTTATAAATGTTATAACCTATGATATATAAACATCGTTCAACTCCTAATAAAATTGATCTTTTTCTTCGGACTTCAAGTATACATACGATAAAATGCTTTTAGAATTTTAAAAAAAACCCACCGTCCACTTTTCAACGTATGTAAAATTCACATGATTTTATATTTACATTTATGGATGACATCTTAATTGCCTGTGAAGAAAATTGTCAACAATAGCTGCTTCTAGTTTAAGTATTCAGTTTGCTGTTTGTACTTTCATATCTCGAATTTAATGACGGACATATAAGAAAAGGAATTGCAGGAGTATCTTTTAATATCTGAAAGAGTACACCTTCTCCTCAAAAGAGTTTGAGAAATAATAAACCGTAACTTGTCCAACATAATTAATGGATGATATACATTTTTGGAATGGAAAAAGTTTTACGGAATTTTCTTTAAAAAAATTGAACAAAAATTCAAGAAATTCCATGCAAGTATATAAAATAAGGACTAAAAAGAAAAATGGAAGCAACAGACATTTTGGGGCGTATTCATTGCAAACTGTAATGTCAAAGTGTGTAGAGAAAATGAATCTATATTCCTAACGTAATATTTGCAAAAATTATTACGTTACGAATCTTTAGCGATATACCTTCGTCAATAAATTTGGTCCTTTATTGAAGAAGGTATACCGCTAAAGATTAGTGTATATTGTGTGTGAAACACTGAAATTTTTTAATGACATATACACAGCGAGACTCATATTAAATTGTGAAAAGATAACCTTGTGGTGGAATGTAGATCATTACGATCCGTGCAGTGGAAGCAACAGAATGTATGTTTTCTGGAAGTTTCATTTAATAATCACATTTCACACAAAACAAGAACAAAGAAAAGACATTCATTCTCACAGCTTAACATAACAGCATTTCATCTCACTCTAAATACAATCGTGTACTTAATCAAGCATCTCCATCTATATACAATATCAAAATACAAGCATCGCCATACTATTATACAAAAGAGAAGACAAAGTAATGTTATGCGCTGAGTTTTCATTGGATGAAGTGGTAAAAGTTTTGAAACAATTTAAACAAGTTTTGGTAAATATAATTTATCAAGCTATACCAATGCCAAATCGCATTTGTTTTTTGACATATAGGGAAATTAGTTCAACACTTGAACAATTTGAAAAGGGCAGTTGGAAACCTGTCCCATTTTTCTGAAAGAAAAAAAAATAACAACAAATATGGTTATCAATTTTAAGCATTTTTTCCATTAAATTATTTCAATACATTTTATAGAACATAAATATCACAATAAATTTTGTAATAAAGTGTTTTTACAATTATTGTGTCTGAATGTTTTTACAGCGTTAACTTTTTCATTATATGTGGGCTACAGCAAAGAAAAAATCACACTCTTACACTACAAAAAATTAACTAAATGATCAATGGTAAATTTGTGTTTGTAAAATTTAACAGCACCAAGTCCCTCCAAAAGTAAGTTATTCAATTCTTGACACGGTTTATCCTTAAAGACTTATTACTGCAGCCCATCATCATAGCACACATAATATTAAACATGCATAACAAAGTCAGTTGATGAGTTCGCAACCCTTCAACCAGCTTCCATTCGAAAAAGAAGGAATTCTCTGATAAGGAAATTCTTTGAAAGCAAGGCTCTCACAGCATTCTTATCTATTCATGATTCTATTCTTTTCGTTTTAATTAATTACTGAAGGAAAAATTCTAAACATACCATACAAGACAAAAATATTTCGCTTAAAGTTGAATTTCTTTGGAAGTAAAGGAGCTTAATCTGAGGCATTTGCATCTTTTTATTGTTATTATTTAAGTAATTTGTAAGTAAATTTTTTGAGGCGGAAAAATTTGTGGAATAATTTCATTTTGTAAAAATAAGAAAACATAGAAAATAAAAATAAGTCAAGCATGTTCAACATTCCACAATCAGCACATTCGACAAATTTTGCGAAAAAAATTATCTCTTTTATCTTACAGAATTTTATTAATATCAAAGTTGAAAAGAAATGAATCTAATCCGAAAACAAGAGTACTTTTAAGATGAACATTAAAAAAATTTCCAAAAAAAATTTCTGAAAAATTCCGTTTTGGACAATTTAGGGCAAACAAATTCCAGGAAAAATATTCAGTACTTGCCACCTTTACATATAAAAAGAATTAACTATTAAAAATTCGTTTCCTAAAATGTAATAACATTAAAATTTTAAGACTTTTTAGCCTATAAGAACAGTGTTGGAATTGTTTCTGAATTCCTTTACGTATCTATGAACTCAAAATTTTAATGGGTAACGAAAATGAATTGCTTAGATTTGAGCCAAACTCCTTAAGATAAAAGAAGAATATATTTTACATCCCTACTTTGAACACGGTTACTAAAAACGTTAAGTAAGGTAAAAGCAGGGTATGAAGATCAAAAGAAGGGAAAATAACAGAAGGTTATGTTTTTACTATAAAGCATGAGTATTTAATGAATTATTGCATGCCTGAAGTATGAATTCTTTTTATTTCTAATGCATGAGTTATAAATTGTAATCAGTGTAAATACAAAAGCAAATTTTTCTGTATATTCGAGTTATGAAATGATAATTAAAATCTCTACGTATTTTAGAAACAGCCTTGAAATGATAAATTTTACATAAAACTGTCTGTATATTCTTGTTTATGGGCAAAATTATACTTAAAATATAAAAAAAAGTTGAGCCACTTTACCCTAAATATTTGGCAAAGTCCATATTTTAAATTCAATCGTAAATATAGGAGACTTGATGCATCATAGATTTTAATTCTTTAAAATAATAAAATTTGCTTTTGTTACTTATGCACTTTACAAACCCACTGATAGATCCGTCAGCGATTTAAGCCGAATGAGCGTCTCTTGTTTTTCAATAGCGCCAACTAAGGCCAAGAGTGCGACTTAGCTAAGCATGCGTCAAAACCCTTTTTACGAGGCGGACTTCATTCATTCATCCGCAAATTGTAATTTAGATCTGGAACAGAGAACGATCACCTCTGAACCTATGCCCTCAGTGTTATTACTTTAGACATGGAGAGTTTTATGGCCATGACAAATTTATATATGTGTCAGACATCACACACAGAGAAAGTCTTCAGCAGGATAGATTCGATACCCTCCGACCGAAGATTACACGGGATGCAGCCCAAAGGATGCGGTGCCAACATCCTACCAACCAGGCTATCCCAGCTTTAAAATAGTAACAGTATTTGTCGTATAAAAAAACTATAAAAAGGGTGTAAAGTGAGTAACAGTGGAAATTTTAACTTTTAATGTTTCCAGTATTTGTAAATTTGGTATCTTCTAAAGAGTAACGAATTGTAAACGAAAATAAAATCTTTTCTGAAATCCTTCCATTTCATATATTTAAAATTATCTATAACAAATACATAAAACTAATCTACTCAGGTAATAAAATGTCTTCAACGGTAGAATGCAATGACCTAGCCAAAGTATGTGCGGAAAACTTGATGGAGCAGCCTAAGAGCTTATATTGTTTCAACTTGATGGAGCAGCCAAAGAATTTATAATGTTTTAACTTGATGGAGCAGCCTAGAAGCTTATATTATAAACCGAAGAGCAACCCTATCTAACACGAAGGGACAAACGACACTTGATGACAGTGACCACATGCATACAATAAAGAGCCCTCTAAGAGAAAATGCATATTCTTACAGAAAAATGATTAGAAAAAATTGCATTTTTACATTACTTATTAAATTGTAAAACATTAAAAATGCCTAAAATTTATTAAATATACTTTAACATCTTACATAAGGAGAGACCTAAAATCAAGATCTTTGACAAAATGCCCCTCATAGAAGATTTAATGACTGAAATTTTTATGAGTTCTTCTGTTGGCCATCTGAGTCTGTGTTCTCGCCCTAGTTTGTCTACAATATCTTAGCCGGCGTCCTGGCGTAGGGGTAGCGCGTCTTCCCCGTGATCTGGGCTTCTCGGGTTCTTTTGTGTTCTATCTGTTAGGTGTGCGAATGTGCATCCTCCCCCGTACGAAGGGACTGCACAAGCGACTTTGGTAAAAGTCGTACTCTTGGCCATAGTAGGCGCTACTTCAAAACAAGAGACGCTCCTTTAGGCTTAAAACTCGCTGAGACCTCGACGAAGCTTGTGCGGGGCAAGTGCCATTAATATCAAAACAATATCCTAGGGTTTTTTTTAAAATGGTAAACAAAACCTAAAGATACTGAAAAAATTGTCCTTTTTTTAGAATCGCAGATATACTTTTATTAAAAATTTAGCAAACGGATAAAAACAAAATGTAAGGGGAAAAAGTATGAGAAAAAAAGAAAGTGTTGAAAGAGACAGTTTTAGGAAAAGATGCATATTTAATTTCAAATATGAAAAATACGTGTTATTAAAAGTATGTCATTTTAAGGAAATTAACATTAAATAATTTTTATCCATACTTTATGCCGTTTTGAAAATAATTTCATTATTTCTTTAAGAATTCAATATGCATCGTTTTAAAAATAACGAAATTCGTATATGTGAAGATATGTATTTTTTGCATGTTTTCTAGAAAATTACCCGTTTTCTTAAGCTTCAAACTATAGCTTACAGGGCAGCTTAAATTCTTAAAAACTTAAATAATACTTCAGTTATATCCATCGGCTTGTTTATTCTTCCAACTTAACAGCATGGACTACAAATCATTGAAAGATTCAGAAAGGTTTGCAATTGACCATCAGCTATAATAAAAAATGAAATAATAATATTAAAAACATGTTTATTAAAGGAAACATCGTTTTCTTTTAACTTTTAATAATATTTTAATTCATTTAAATAAAAATAGCAGCAGTTATAAAATGTCTGAAAAGAAATCGTCTGCCAAATGTCTATTAACAAATTTAAATTTTGATATTTAACAAAATGTATTCTTCACATAATTTACAATATAAAACAAGCAATACATGCAGAAATGTTTCAATCAAAATTTTATTTAAATAACAATATTTAAAATTTTATAACAATAAAAAACCTAAAACAAAAGAAAAGTCACAATTTTATTCCAAAAACTTTTTACCTCAGGAATGCATGGCGATTTCAGCTCTAAACTTTACCTATAAAAGAAAGAATCTGTGGAAACCTTTTCCTCGCATTGATACCAGGAATGGACGGAAACGTCTTTCTGTCAGACAGCACTGCTTGTAATTTATTCTTCGAAACATCTTGTGCCAGAATGAAGAGTTTTGCGAAATCGTTGATGCATTAGATAGAGCTTTTACAAAAACGGAAGGAAAGAAAAAAAAAAAGAAAGAAAAAGAAACTCGAACAAATAGCACATCGCATCCATTGAAGTTTCGAAATGCTTCCGAAAGGTATGGAAACTGAGAAATATTTGGCTAGAAAGGATGCTGCACTTTGGAAGATCACACTGCAATTTTCTTTTAAACGTGCAGCACTTCAAACATTTAAGAATTCGATATGTTCGTTCCAAAGAACACAGATTCTGATTCCTATGATCAGGCATTTTAGAAATGAGGCATTAAAATGCAAAAATCTGTATTTTAAAGGGAAATAAAATATGCTTAAATACAGGGTTTTGATTTAAATGGCATTGGCTAATATTTGGTTGAAATTGCATTAATAAATCTCTCCAAATGTGTTCTCTTTGTACTGTTCAGAATTCCAATTGTTGCATACGAAGTGACGACCTAAGAAATTCCAATGCTTCTACTTTCCTCCAAAACCCTTATTCGACTTTTTAACTAAATAATAAAAAATTAGTAATATTTAATCAAAAAATTGAACGAATTGCTCCTTTAAAATATTAAGAATACCTGAGATGTAAGTCATACCAGACTTTCCGATCCACCCCGAAAGTACACGGATTTAAACCATAAAACTGAATGACAAGATCGCCGAAAACAGCAGCACTGAAGGGAACTGTGGTTGAGTCCTAAGGGCCATCACCGGCCACAGTACAACCCTTTCTGTAGGAAGTCCATTCCGATCGATCGATGGGATGAGTTTACCCCCATATATTAGTGCACACTCCTGGATAATAAGATCCAGCCGCCATGTCGGAAGCATCTTATCCTCATTTCAAAGCCCCTTCCCCTCGGTAGGAATTCTGAATTGTAAATAAATCTAAAATCAATCCACGAGTAGTAACTCAGATTCAAAACATTGCTGCAATTCAAATTAGAAGCCAGAGGATTTATTTTAGGCTAAACATTCCTTAATTTTATTTTAATTGCTATAGAAACACTTCAGACGGACATATTTGTATATGAAAGACTGTTGAAACAATTAAGGGGAGAAGAGTTTAAAACATTCCAGTGAGAATATCATCACGCATTTATTCTTATTTTTTATTAAATCAAAATATGTGTGCTTCAATTTGTCATCTTAATTAGCATCTCTATTATCAATGGAATTACTTATCATTCCCTAAAATGCGTTAAGGTATTGATATTACTTTAATGTAGTATTTTCCATAACATTTTAATTAATGCTTTTAGAATCTTTTACAACTTAATGAAGAGTTGCATAGTTTCTTATTTTATTTCGCCTACTTTTAAAAACTGAAAATCTTCATGTTTTTACATATACTTCGCTTTCATTTTTTTTAAATGAATATTCAAAAAGCGTTTGTAATTTCAGCAAATATGATTAATTTTTATAAACATCTTTTATCGCAGATAAAAACAAAACGCTCATGAAGATCCGTTGAAGTATCTACTACATTGCAAATATTTTTTTATCTTTAATGTTTTACTTTTAATACTCTTAATTTTTAGTCTATGTTTAATGTCCTTAATTAATATTTTTAGATACATTCGACATGTTTTTGCTTCTTATCAAGAGTGAGCAGCTTAAAAAGTGTAATTTTATATATAATCTTGGAGACTCATTCATTATTTTTCATTCAATTACACTTAATTTTTAATCATGTTCGATATCATTTTAATTTAAGTATTAATGGAAAGTTGTTAAAGGCAAAGGTTCCATGCCGTTTTGTACATGTATATCGATAAAGTTGAATTTGGTGAAGAATGCAAGTTCAATTCTTGAGAAAATCAATCAGTTTTTGATTAATTTTTGAATTTTTTTTTAAATTTAAGTATACTTTTTATCCCAATGATTTTCGAGAGTGAAGCAGCAGCTGTGGCTTAGCGGTTAGAATGAAAGAATTTTATCAAAAAAGTTTTAAGCTTTAG
>JAOUZG010045260.1:0-65913 GCA_026289955.1 Argiope argentata | reverse complement strand
ACAGATTTTCGAGATGGTGGCTAACGGCTCTAAGACAAACGAGTATGTCTGTTAAAAAGAGATCATGACGCTTTGAAACAGAAAGAGTCACGGAGAAACTGCGAAGTTTTAACAAAAGCAATTACATTGAACTTGGAGTGTTCTTTCCCCCCTCACCTCTCATCATCGATATGTCATCAATCGCGTGTTATGAAGAAATAAAACTCGGTTTTATTTGAAAACCTTTGTTTCACGGTCATTTTCTAACTATCAGGTGGGTAAATGACAATAATTAAAAATAGATAAAAGGATTCATCGAATTAATCTGCCTGTTTCAGGAGCTGATATTTCTTTTAGGTGTCCTACTCAATAGAAGCACTTTAAGGCCGTTACCCTCAAGAAGAACTTGGAACAAGAAGTCCTACCACTAGAAAAGAATTTGCTTGACAGAAATATAGAAATTCTTTATTTGCATTAAAGAAGATATTTTAAAGGTTTTGCGGATTGCAGAATCACATTTTAAATGAAAAATAAATTCTAAGCGAATTTATAACATTTTTATAGATTTTGGCTGGTATAGTAGATGTAAATTTCATCGGCACCGTGATGTAAAATTCGCTCAAAACACTTTACATGCCAAATGATTAAATCTAGAATAACTACATTTTAATAGGATGTGCATATTATGAAAAGAATTTTAATGTTTTAATAATATTTTTAATTAATTAAATTCAATTGAGATTTTAACCTTCTGTTTGTTTGTTTTTTAAATCTTCGAGCAAAATATTATATTAAATTTATGGAACTATTTTTTTTATCTTAATATTGTTTTTTGTAAAATTTATATCATTTGCTTGAATTAGCTATAATCAACGAAAAGTTTTTCTAATTATCGAAATATATAGTAGATATACGAAGCAAATTCATCTACCTGTTTAAATGGCATATAACAATTTATTTTTAAATTAATATTTTATTTTAAAAATTAAATTAATCGATTATCAAGGGCTGTGGCAAAAGACACAAGATCTGAAATAAAAATAAGTAAATGTCTTTTTAGATACAAAGGAATATATTTTGATTTTGTATTCAAATTATACTATCTGAAATAAATTTTCTTACATCTACATCCTTATCTTATGTATTATTTAATTTACAATAATTATAATAGTTAGATTCTATATCACAGCCTAAAACACCGTTCAACGTATAACTAATTTTTTGAAAATGTAGCATTAAACTAGTTAAATAAAATTCCTTATATCTTAATTCTGTATATATTTTTATAATATCTACATAAATTTCTTAGCCAGCCATTCTATTTTCCAAACATATGCAACAAATTCAAACGCACTGCATGATCATATGTGCAATTTTTGAAATTACGTTTTGGATAGAGGAAATTATCTAAAACAAAGTCTATCTTCAATCTATTTTTTAAAAAATCTTTTAAGTTTTCTCCATATCTATTTTCGTAAGTTATCTTGAAACATTCCATTTGGAGCTTCAAATCTTCCTGAGGATTTCTGAAAATTCATTATTATTCTTATTTACAATATATTTTTAATCAAACGATAATAACTGAAAGCAACTCTTTAGAAATTTTTTTTACCAAAATATTTGCAACTGTAAATGTCATGGCATTTTTAGAGAGCCCGTCATAACCTTGAGGTCAGAATTCTTCTAAAACATTAAATTGTTTTTTGAGTTTAGTCGTATGACCCGCATCACTCGATTTTAGCACGGTCTATTCTACTTTAAGAACGTTAAAACAAAACTGTGATGCCGAATTAAAACAATTTTTTTAAAAAAAATATGACATTTCAAGACCATCTATATGAAATAATCTATTTGTTAACACTGGTATCATAATTTTATTCTATCCTGGTGTAATACTAAGAAAGTTGCAACGCTATACGAATCAACTATTCCTAAAAATGAAAGGAAATTTGCTGAAAGTGAGTATAAGCAGATACGAGTGCCAATTATCAGCACGAGGCTGAAAAATGCAATTACAACGTTTTAAACTTCCAATTAGAATATTTCAAACTTAGGCCTTAGATACTGCTAATATTATGAATCAGCTAAGAAAAATTTCCCTTTTATATCTTAGTAAATTATTAACATAAAATATTTTTAATATTTATAAAAATAGAACCTTTTAAAAATAGAAATTGGTTTCAAATTAAAATTTAACGCATTTTATCTTTGATCTACATATATAACAATTCTTAAGTGAGCCCATTTGTTATTTATAACGATTCGAAATCGAATACATAAAATAAGAAAACCGATATTAATTGAAGAAAAACTTTTGTCTGGAATCTGAATTGGGAATCTGGTGATTCTGCTGATGTAAATCTGATGTTATGATCCTTTCAGTAAGAAATGGAAGTAGTAAAGATAGAGAAAATGACATCTCAGATCATCTACTGTTGATGTTTCATCGAATATATATATTTTTAACTTATTATGCTGAAAGTACTAAAATAAATTATTATTATTCTTTCGTCTGAAGGATAGACAAAATTGATGCTATTCACCTGAAAACGACAAATTTGAAGAGCATCAATTTGACTAAATCGATTTGTTTTGGTGATTAATGATAGTTTGAGATTCCTAAAAGACACATAAAAGTTTTACTCCAAGACATTATATCTAAATAGTATTTTGTAAACAGCATCAGTGTGAGAAGAAGATTAGTTCAATTGGATTACAACATTATACTTGAAATGAGAACTCCATTTTCTACTACTAAATTGGATTACTGGTTCCTATTTGTTTTTTATTCCATTTCTAAATTGTATGTATTTCCTTCTCGTTTTTCATTATACTCAGCCAATTCTGTTCTTACAAAAGTTACTTTCCCCATAATTTTAAAGGTAAAACAATTTTAAATGATTCCAAATCAAAGTTATTAACCCGTTATTCACCTTTGGTGCTTGAAAGTACCGTTTAAATTAGAATAGAACGATATACTTCCATTTCAATTAACTATGCGATTGATATCTTCACAGTTCAACTATTTTTTGTGACAGTATTTGAAGAAGCAAAAAGAATTTTATTTCCAATAGAAAGCTATTGATTTAAACTAAAAATAACATTATAAATCTTTTATTATTCATTAAATGAAAATAAATTATTTTAATTAATTTTTTAAAAAGTTGTTTTCTTCTTCTTGTGTTTATTCTATACCAAAACTTAACTAATGGTTCTAAAATAAAATTGAAAAATTTATGGGTTTTGCTACGAATGCTCATGTTTATAATGCATAAAGAACTATACGAATTTTTACACATTCACATACATTTATTTTCCCTCACACCACAAGACATCACAAGTCAGATAGTACTGAACCAACTTACATCGTTCTACTTATAAACATGTCATAAGTATGTTCTTTAGAGGCAAAAAATTTGGAAATTTATTTTCAATAAAAAGCAGTTGATGTGAACTAAAGATAACATAAGAAATATAATTTTATTAATTTAATTTATAAAGTAATTTTAATTTATTAAAAAATTTCTTCTTCTTGGGTTTATTCTGTAAAAAATTTAACTAATGGTTCAAAAATAAATTTGAAAAATTTATGATAATACAATTTGGTAACTGAAGGGTTAAATTGTTTTGAAATTTATATGCATTATTCCATTAAACAACAGTAAAAATAGAGACTCAATATACTTTGGAGTAGTTGGGAAATACATTCTAAAGCAACAAACAAAAGTTTCTTATCACTACAAATTATTATCTTCAAATAAAATTGTTACTTTGATAATAAAAAAAAAGAAACTGCGTATTTCCAAATACTTTACAGTTTCTGAGGGAACTGAAATAATTAACGTTGTTGTAACTAAAACTATTTTTTAATAAATCATTTTGGGAAAAGACACTATTTAATCAGCTGACCAAAATTTAACTATGACTTTCATATGAATTATAAACTTACTTTTCAGCATATGTGAACATTTTAAATAAAAGGAAATGACAATTTCTAAGAAATTCATTCCCAGTTACATTAAATGACTTTATATTTCCTTCAAAGGACAAGAAAAAAAACTATTTTGGGTAGCTTCTAAAGCTTGCTTGCATTTACAGTAATTAATTTCCTTCGTAGAAAAGGAAATTATTTCTTTGAGCGGGTTTTAAAGAAGAACAATTTCCCGAGAAAATATTCCAACTAAGATAATTGTTTGGTAGTCAGTAATGCTGCTTGTTATCCAGTTCATATTTTAAAATGTGCTCAAATTCCTAAGATCCTGTAAAAGTTCTGCACCAAAGCCCCAATTTCTCTTAAAAAATTAGTTTATTTTTTCGATTTGTATTTCAAAAAATGCAGTCGTTTAAAAGAGTGGATATATTAGAATAAAACCGAAGTCATATTCGTTATTATGTTAGATTTTAAATTTCTTAAACACGATGAAACGATTTTGATAGATGAAATTTTACATATCGCTTCAATATCCAAACTCTAAATCTTTGTTAAATTTCAAATTAATTTTGTTGAAAAAAGTCAATATGTCTACACATGAAAATGAAGAAGAACATTTAGGAATTGTAGGTCTATGCCAACTTTTGTACCATGGAAAGGTATTCATGGAAAAATTATCTATCTTAAGTCAGTCCGTTCGTGTATTTGTAAAACCTTAGAACGTAACTAACTAGATTGATGAATTTTAGAAAGTGATCTTAAAATAAAAGTTGTGTAACCTTAAAAAATAATTTTCTCATCTTATCAAAGAACAGAAGTCTGACACGATATCCTCTATATATCCTTATCTTCATTAGACATTCCTACGGATCACCGGGATCACTTATAATGAGTGTGTGGCGCGAAGACAGCAAGCAAGCCTAGGTAGAAAACAACAACGGCATTTATTTTACAAGAAGACACTAACACAAAGACGACAAATATTCAAAGCCGATTCGAACACACTGCATACAATAGCCCACAAGTAGAAATCGAACACAGCACATAAAACGGGCAGATGGAATGCAGCAGAAGATAAGATCCTCGGAACTTCACTCTAAAGTCTCTCCAAACGGCTAAAACTCTCACTGTCTCCTCACTTTAGCTGCCGACTTACTATCACACTACTGGTTATTCATCACACACGACTCGACGCTGCTTCCACAGTCGACAACAGGTCTCGGTATACTGTAGTTCAGTGCTGTCTTGGGCTCCGTACAACTCTGGCACTCCGCCGTTGCTTCTCTATCCTCTTGAAGACTCGTTACTTGTCTTCTACTTCAACTCCACATACGGTTCAATTCAATTCCCCCTGCTTGAGACTGCTGTTCATTTATAGCTCCTTCGAGGAGAATCGAGAGCCTTCTGTACCAGTCAAGGTGCATCTCAGTTTCTATTGGAACCATCGTTAAACTTTTCGAAATCTCTAGCAATGCCTATTTTGTCACTAAATGCTGCCAAACTCTGAGATCATTGACGCGGCACCCGCTCAGTAGGGCTGATTGTAAAATGGTCTTACGATGACACAATTCCTGCTGGGAAGAAAAATTACAGATTTGTGACAATATTCTATTCATATTGCTTTGCATTCCATTCATGTGTGGAAAAACGACATCAGAAGTTTATCGTAAGCATTTTCTTATTTACATGCCAAAGTTTGAAATTTAATTGTAGCGACCAAATAAGCACAGACGATGCAGCATTCATGCTAGCTTAAAACATTTACTATCCTTTGATGCAGTCATCGGCTTTGTGTTCACCTTGCTCTCGCCCAAAACGAAATCCTAGAATGCATAAACCAATACCGGTTCTCTTGATGATTTGGATGGAACCACCAATCGTTTTACGAATCTCCGAAATAGTTGAAAGTGGATTCCTCCTGATGGTCTTCCTGCTTTCGAATGTATCCATAATCGTGAGGACAAATTTGGTTACAGCATCTCCTAATTCCAACTATCAAAAGGAAGGCAGCTAATTGTTGCTACTAAACTGCACCAAAACTTTAAAAAAGATTAATTGCCTCATACGAATTATTTAAAGAACTGGTTTATAGTTTAGTTACATTGAGATCCATTGTAAAGCAACTTTAGGACAATTTTGGAACGAACCTCTAACTTTGAACCACAGTCAGATGACAATACCGGCACCTATTCTGAGACCCTTTTTTTCCACACCACACTAGTGGAGGGGGGAACATCTGGCCCTGATGAATCTAAGTGCAATAGAATCTCCTTACACGACGTTTCTTCTACTGATTCTCGAGCCCGATACTCAACAGTTTACCAGCTAAGACCTTACCACTAGACCATCACTGCCCTAACTGGTGGGCTACGGATTGTGTATGTCTCCCATTGTGCTGAAAGTAAGTTGTATAATAATCAGATGGTTTTATCGAAAGACGTTAAACTTTTCAATCTAATACCAATGTTATATCGGCTGTAATGGTTATATGGTAATCATTATTAAGTTTGCAAATTTCTGGTACTCTGATTCATGTACAACGTTCCACCTGACGTCATTAAAATTGTATTTCTCTCTCTTAGAAAATTTATGAATATGTTTTCGAATTATATACTTTGGTTAAAATTACATATTTCGAAATCTTTCGATAAAATTTTAGAATCGAATTTTTTTTGGAAAAATTAGAGATTTTGATTGGTGTCTTCTCTTTCATCATTTTTACATTATTCTTGCAAATGCTGGAAAAGGCAAATGCAGATAGAAAACGTTGCTTTTATTCATGAGGTATAACCCAAGCAACAGATCACCCCAGATAAAAGTGATGATCCTGTTTTCTGTAAATAAATCCTGCACTAATCCATTCCTAACTCCTATCATTCACAAACATCGTATTCCCTGCAAACTAGACTTCTCCTCCACGACTAAACGAAAATGTCGATTAGTTTTGGCGCAAAGTTATAAAATTTCAAGAAAAGGAGACTCGTTAAAGTCAGATGCTCCTGTCTTTTTTCAAAGAACACGTCCAAGCTCTTTCCTCGTTGAGTCCTGCTGTTATTTCATGCATTGTTACTCGTCTCTTAACGTCTTTCACATCAGCTCTGGACAACGGCTACTACGTTGTCCATGGTGGAAGTCATGCCTGGTATTAAGTATTCTCCGAACACTGTTTACACAGTGTATCTCTTAACGTTAAATTACTAACTCTATCACTACGTTAACGTTAATTAGTACTTTTTCTGAAACTGAATTTCCCATACGTCTAGCTCCAACTGCCATTCAGTGTGAAAGTCTCTTAATTCCCGCCATTCAGATATAATCACATCACGAAGCGTTTTACACGAATCAATTGGATACAAATGAAAGCTCTGGCAAAGCACTGTCCATTTATATATTTTTATACGATACTACAGTTATCTTTATATTTGCAAACTACTATACCAGTATTTTTATCATCTCAGTATGAAAAATAGGTATTAGAAAATATAAAAGTTTCAGAATTCGAAAATATATTAGAATATAGGTGCCATTAAAGCAGGTGGACTGCAAAAGAACTATAAATATTTTCTACGTTCCCATGTAGAATATTTTTCAAAAGTTTAGGAGATTTAGAGTGAAAAGTTGAGAGAATTTATAAGTAGAAATCAGTGAAAAACGCTATCAAAAATCGTTGGATGTTACTATGACAGTAAACTTCTATTGAATTCTTAAACATAAAATTAATGAAGATGCAGAAACAAGAAAACATATTAGAAAAAGTCCGGAAAGGAAAGGAAAAGTGTATTCCCAGCCCAAGACGCTGAATATTGGCCTTTTTTTGTTCTTATGTGTTAGGAATAAAGTTTAACTTTAATTCATCGACATAATATGAAATGAAAACACAATCAAAAATCGCAAGAAAATTATATCTGATAAATTATATTTAGAATGATATCGTAAGAAAATTATTATCTGAAGAAAGAAGAATTAAATAATTCTCAGTAGATCGAACAAAATTCATATAAGTCATCCAAATCATATACAAGCAGCTGGGGTAGAGTTGGATTTCTAGACTTGTCTAATTTATAAATAAAAAACTGCAAAGGTTCACTAAAAGTTTTAGTTTATTCCTCTAGCTAAAAATGTCTGTTCCATTCCATATTTTTCTTTTATTAAAAACAGGCATAAATGCACTTTTTTCATTCTTTGCAAACTGAGTTTCATGTATCCGTTCAAAATTTTTTGATCCGAAATGTGAACATAAACTAGAACGAACAAGAACTTCTTTATTAAAGTCTTTCTATATATCTCCAATATTTTCTAGTAAACACGACGTATATTACACTTTATGAATAAATGCATCGTTCCTCATGTTAACCTCTCGAGACGAAAATTTTCATTTTTGATGGTGGATGCTGCTAACACGACGAACAGTTCCTGAAAAAGTTCTCTAAGCACTGATGACAACTCCTGATGCCAGGATGGTGACATGCCTTCCATCTTCCCACCTCCACTCCCTATTGGTTCTCTTTGGGTTTTCTTCCGAACTCAGCTCGTGTAAAAATGCGAGACACATTTTTCATCATTTCATTCAGTTACTCCACTCTCCTAATCTCCTTAAGCCAGTCATATTTTCGCTATCGATTGCTTTCTCCTGGAGGGTGCTCTTTTTTTTTCCCAACGAAATCGAAAGATGTATCGCCTGGAGGTAAACTTCATTGACCTAAATCGAATCAGGCCGGAGGGTGATTGCTAAATCAGCTGCATTTGATGAATTATTAAATCTTTCTGTTAAGCTCTCTATAGACGGCTTTTAAAAACTTATACTTTTATTTCATTTCAGGTGGTTTCCCTTTTTCTTTCTCTAGTAGAATTTTCTTTTTTCGCTATGATTAGTTTTGAAAAGGTAGATTGATTTATTTTCACTTTAATTTTTGACAGAACTATTTTATAGTAAAACAAAATTCAGTCAATTTTTGATAATCTGAGTTGCTATTAAAAATAAAAAATGAGATTTTATCAATTGAATCTCATTTCGTATTGCAGACAGTTGATACTCTAAAAGTAAGTTTGCTGAACTTCCACAAGTTCCCTTATGGATTCGGATGTTAAACTGTTTTTTATAAAAATCATAAAGATAATTTCTAATGGTAAATAAATTCTGAAAGATAAATTTTCATTCCTTTTTCATAAATAATATTTTTACTACATGAGTTATATGTTTCCTATTCTCAGCATTTGGAAGCTTACATAAATTAAAAAAACAAAAGCCTAAGATATTGTTTAATAAATATAAATTTTAATTTTATTTCAAACCCCCAAATTTCCTTTTTGGTGTAAATAAAAATTTTTACCTAGTGATTCATTCAATTAAAATTTTCATTGTTTTTACGTAAACATGAAGTAAATAATATCATAAGAAAACTGTCATTGATTTCCAATAGATTAAAATTAAAAGCAAAATTTGCAAGAGAGAATTAAAGTAGACAGTATGTTATTTAGCTTAGTTCATAAATATATTCATAAATATATATAATCATTTCAAATCTGTTTTTGTATCTCTCTATTATATATAAAGCATTGTGGTTTATACGCTTCATGATTGGTAAATAACGAGTTGTCTGACCTATAGCATTTGAGGTATATTTTTACGAAAATACTCTCAAGAACGAAGCTAACATACAGATTAAATACACATTTTATTATCTACGAAACGTGTATTAAAAACACACAACGCGAACTACAAATACAAGGCAAATTAACACTATTCAATTCGGTAATTATGGCTAAAGCAAAAATCTTTTCAGAACTCCAACCAAAAAGAAAAGACGTTCCCCCACGTCAAGACAAGCCAACTATTACAGCTTTCTCTCTGAACTCCTTCTCGGATCTGATTGGGTTAACGGGGCACCTAGCTCCTCCGGAGCTTATCCCCAGTCATTATTATTAGGATAGCTGCATGATTAAAGATATTTGAACTTGACTCTCTTCATCGAAGTCTGCAGTAGGTATAAGGTGATGGTGACTCCAGAACCCGCAGTTTTGATTGGCTGTTGTCAAGATACTGCTTAATCCATGCTTTTGCATCATCATCATCAACCAGGCTGTGAAGATGCAGTACAGATGGGGTGGGTGAGTTAGTAAGTGTCAGGATAGGCTATGATTGGCTATTGAGAGGGTGAGGGTGAGGGGGTATGCACCTGAACTGAGATGAGATTTAAAGTATTAAGTTTAAGTTAGGAATTAAGACATAATTAAGATATTATTTGACAAGTGAAAAACAATTTAGAGAAGAATATTTCTGGGCCTTCTAGAGTTGAAGGAGGGAGGGTAATCATGTATACTTTTAATTGCAGTGTGATTAATTTTTTCCAAGTTAACATAAAAATCTTTTGAGATTTTTTGGATGAATTTTTGAGAGTTGGGTAATCTAAGTCTTTGTACATACAAGATGTGGGCATAAACCACCTCATGTGACAGATATTACGGAAGAACTTATTTTGTAGTTTTTCAACTGAAGCAAGACTGGTTTTAGGTGCATAACCCCACACAGGGCAGGCATAAGTAATTACTGGACGCAAATAGCTGGTGTAAATAAGTATTTTATTTTTTCTAGTCAATTTAGAGTCTCGAGAAATTAAGGGAAAGAATTTACGTATTAGGTCTCGAAACTTTTTAGTAATGAAATTAAAGTGGGTTTTCCAAGTTAGTTTACCGTCTAAAATGACTCCTAAGTATTTCCATTCCTTAGACCACGGGATATTTTTATTTTTGATTTTGAGAGGGGGGCAGCTTTTAAGTAATTAAATCTATTAAAGTAAATGGCTTCGGTCTTATCTGCGTTAATTTCTATTTTCCATTTCGAGAACCAGTCCTCAAGAGTTTTTATGTGTCTGTTAAGTGCTATTGAGATGTAATTAGGATTTTTGTTACGCGCTAGTATTGCGGTATCGTCCGCGTACATACATAACATTGTATTGAACTGTCGAGGGATATCGTTAATAAAAATTGAGAATAATACTGGCCCCAGTTTAGATCCTTGTGGTACTCCTGCTTGAATTGGTTTGAGATTGGAGAATACATTGTTAAGTTTAATTTTAATGGATCTATTACTGAGGTAAGAGATTATAATTTTGACTAGGTGTGGGAGGATGTTATAATAAATGAGCTTGTAAATAAGGCCATCCTGCCAAACTCTGTCAAAAGCTTTTTGGATATCTAATAACACAGCAGCTGTTTTTTGGTTATTCGCAAATCCTTCTTCTATGAATTCTACTACTCTTAGCAATTGTTGTGTAGTGGATAGATTGTTACGAAAACCAAATTGCTCTGGGGCTAAAATATTTTTAGTTTCTAGATAGGTATTTAAACGGTCTAATATAATATGTTCTGCAATTTTACTTACAGAGGGAAGTAGAGATATGGGTCTATAGCTGCTGGGTTCAGTGGGATCTTCTCCAGGTTTAAGAATGGGGATTACTGCTGCGGTTTTCCAGGTATTAGGATAATAACCAAATTTAAGTAAATTGTGAATTATTTCAGTTAGATATTTAATAAGTTTATCAGGGAGGAATTTTAACATTTTATTGTTAATTCTATCAATGCCGAGTGCTTTTTTAACGTTAAGTTTTTGAATATATTTTTTGATCTCCACAGTGGTTGGAGGGTTAAAGTCATTAAACATAATGGGTAGGGAATCCTGGAAGCTTTTGACTGTATTATTTACAAGTTGTTCTGTGTCATTATCAGTAATATTATTAAGTTGAAATTGTTTCTCAAGGCTATCAGCCAAGCAGTTTGCTTTTTCTATATCCTTAGTAGCAATACTACAATAGATAGGCCTTTAAGGGGCGGAATTTTGTGTTTTTTATTTTTATATGAGTTAAAGAGTTTATAAATGGATCCGTCTTCTGCTTTGGAGTTTATAATTCTGTTGACGAATTCATTATTGTTAAGTTCATTATTTAATTTTTCTATATCTTTGTTTAATCTATTCATGAATCTCTTGAAGACTGGGTCGCGGGTTTTTTGAAAAGTCCTCCTGGCAATGTTCCTATCTCTGATTAATGCTCTTAATTTAGGGTCTATGGACTTCTGGGTATTCTGAGCAACAGCAGACGCCGCTATTTTGGCTTCATTGATTAATTTTTCAAAGTTAAGAACATGCTGCTCAAGGCAGTTGGGATTGGTTAGATCAGTTAAATCCGGTGTCTCCGATTGGTTTAGGTTGAATCCGAAGTTATTCCAGTTAATCCTATATATACTCCTGGATTCTGGCAAGAATACTTAATAATTAATACTAAAATAGCCTAAACCTAAAGGTAATTAAACTTTAAAATAATTCATGCTCAATTCAAATACTCTGTACCACTTCACCAAATCAATCGAACGGGAGATTAAAGGCCGCAGAGCCTAGGCGCTCCTTGAAAACAACCAATATCATTGGCATTTGCATTGAAGAAGAATCTTAGAAGTATAGGGTTGTGGTCAGAGCTGAGCTCCGGGATGGAGTCTATTTCATAAGGATAGTGAAAATCTTTAACTATTGTTAGGTCCAGGGTATTTGAGGAATTATTACCGAATCTAGTGGGGGTGGATGGTGCGAGAATTTCTAATCCGGCCTGAAGGGCGAAATGGAACAGGGATCTACCTTTCGAACAATTACTTTTACATCCCCAACTACTGTGATGAGCATTAAAGTCTCCACAAAAAATTGGATTAGGGCCAAGTTTCATTAAGGTTTCTAGATCAAAAACAAAATTAAGGTTATCCGCGTTGGGTGAAATGTAAGTTGAAATTAAAGTTATGGGCTCTTTGTTTTTAAGATTAAGTTGCACCACAGTAGCTTCTACATGTTGTAGTAAGGGGGTGTGTGACCTCATTATGAGGTAATCCGTTTTTAATTAATATGGCAGTTCCACCACCTGCCTGATTAATCCTGTAACTATAGTAAGAAAAATAATTTGCCAGGAAGATTTTTCGATGTGGTCTAAGGTGGGTTTCTTGAGGTAATATTATATCGGGGTTATACTTATTTACAAAGTTACGAAAGTCATGAATTTTGCTATTAATACCATTTGCATTCCAGTAAATTATGCGAAGACTACTGAGCGAGAACGTTAATTATTGTTTAACGAGGCTTGATTTATAAAGGCAGAGCTAAATAGAATCATTTTTTCCATGTTGGTTTTAGCTTTATTAACTTTCTTTAATTGGGTTATAAGCCGTGGGAATTCATCCATGAATTTTTTTAATTCTCTTAGGGCATCCATTATGCCGACTATGTCTCCTATATCGTTGTTTACGTTTAGATCGTTTGGGGCCCCGTCATGTGCTGCCATCTCGTGGCGTGGAGTAGGATTAAGAAGGCTGGCATAAGTGACGTTATCTCTAACTAAGGATTGATTCCTTGTGAAGTAGTTATTACGGTTATTTACTTGATTGGATATTTAGGGGAATTTTTTGCATCCTCTATAAGAGGCAATGTGTCCTATTTCATTACAATTAATGCATTTAGGTTCGGCTACTTTTTCTTGAACACTGCATTCTCTTGTTTCATGCGGGCCTTCACATTTCAGGCATCTTGCCTTCATCACACAATTTTTGGAGGTATGGTGGAAGTAATTACATTTGAAGCACTGTGATACAATACCTCTCCCCCTGTAGCCTCAACAGTTACCCTCAAGTAATTTATGTTGGTTAACTGGAATATTTTTTCCGATTGCTTGTTTCGGTCTAATTCAACTAGAAAGAAAGGCAGTAGCCTTTTAGTGCTAAATTGGGTTAATTGTGACAATTTATTTACTTTGTACCCGTTAATTTCAAGATAGGCTTGGATTTCCTCTTTACAATATTCGTGAGGGAATCCCTTTATGACCACTTTTAAAGGTCTCTTATCTTTAGGTGTTATCATGTAGAAATCATAACCTCTGGTTACACAGTGTGCTCTGATTTTTCTATGCTGATTTTCATTCTGTGGGTATACTTTTACGAACCCGTTACTGAACTTATTTTCTGTTGGCCCGCAAATTTGTGCAATTTCTGCTAACATTGTATTGTACTCTTTAGAATATCTGAGCATCAATGGTGGTATTTTAATAATTTTTTCCGCTTCGTCATTTACGTTACATTCTTCAATGGTTAGGCCGCTAAAGTTATTCTGGATGGTAATATTATTTACGGGTGATTTAGCAGCATTAATTCTGGCAGTTTTACGTTTGTTGGGGGATTTTAATTGTTCCTCTATATTCTTATCCATGGGGGGGAGGGCTTTTTTTACTTTTATTACAATTAGTTTCCTGACACTTAGGTATGGAATTTAACTCACCCAGGAGTCTATGTAGAACTTCCTGGAGGACATCCTTCTCTTTCATCATTTTCATAGAAAACTCGTCATTGGGGTCGTCATTGTCTGATATCCTTCTGGCTTCTATCAGGGCCATATCTTTTGTGTTCATCTCAATTCTTGTGAGTTCGTGTCCTCAGAGCGTCTTCGGAACGACATCTTTCGCAAGTATAGTTTGTTGTTTTTTGCGGACTGCATTCCTGATCATTATCGATTAACATATCATCATTTACTAAACATCTACGTTTATTAGAATCCATCGATCCTCCCGCAGCAGGTCCTGAAAAGGACGAGTCGGACCGTGATGGATTATTAAATTCTAAGTCGCTCAGGGTGAAAAGTTGTAGAGGAGCTGTCACAAGTACACACCGCCACTGCTACACTAAATGTGTCGAATAATGACTCGAATGACTAAAATGAATGAATGACTAAAATGAAAATGACTCGAATCTGAACTCCTTCTCAACAACATGGAAGGATTCACGGGGCGCCTAGCCCCGGCAGGGGCTTATCCCCGGTAAATTACTGTATGAGAAGCGACCTAAAAGTCAATAAGTTGCCGTGGAATGTTAGGAAGAAGCGACTATCAACTGCACACACATGGCTACCGAAGCTGGAGTGAGAATCTTGGAACGACGCCAGGTCTTAAGTAGTGGAATCAGGCAGCGGTGGAGAACCAATCAGATGGCAGAATTGCTGAGGCAGTAGAGATGGCTTTACTGGAGCATCGTGTAGAGCTTTTTGAGCTTTGAACTTGACACCAGAATAAAAACTTTTAGATGGAGAGCCTGGGCATTTCGCCTATAATCTCCAGTCCTTCACTGCTGCTACAAAAAAGTGTCATAACAACATGTTATTACTTAATGATGTGGTACAGAGTAGTTGGTAAGTTTATTAGATAATGAAAGGAAAAAGAAGGAGAGGGAAAGTTTAAAAAAAATGATAATACTTAATTGATTAGAAATAATTTATAATGATGTTAAGCGTAAAATAAAAAGAATAAACAATTTTAATATTTAGATAACTAACGGGGGAATTTGGGATTGGTTAGTGGAGAGTGCTGGTAGTCAAATTCTTTCGCTCCATTCATGCGGTCGTGGAAGTTTGCAGAGTCCATTAGTCAGGGAGGGACCGGTTCGTCTTCTTTCTTCTCTTTCTTCAGGGTCGTTTGGCGGGTTTCCCCTCTGTCACGTGGCTATTGATGGGGTGTCCTTGGGAGTCTATTAGGGGTGCTTGGCAGGGTGCCGGCGACCTTGACCAGCTGGAGATAATGGTCTAGTGCGTAAGGGGTTACGTGGATTTTTTTAACCCTTTGGGGCCTAATTGAGAAGAGCTCTTGGTCTTTTCTTGAATCTTGGGCTTTTCGGGTGATATTTAGGGATGGATTGAATAGTTATATTTTGGATTTTATTAATTCTTTCAAAGAAGGCTATTGCAAGTTTTACTATGTATTCTTTAACTGTTTTGATTTTGAGGTCTTTTCTGATATTGCTGTTTCTCACAAACCAGGGCATTTTGGTAATTTGTCTGAGAATTTGATTTTGCATGGTTTCCAGTTTCTTAATATGGGATTGCGCTGCTATTCCCCATATTAGGGCTGCATAAGTGAAGATCGGTCTTAATATTGACTTGTAGATTAGGGTTTTATTTTTAGTGGATAGTTTGGAGCTGTGGTTGATGAGTGGGTAAAGCGTGGCTTTGGCAGCTTGGTATTTTTTTTATTGCGTTGATATGCGGTCCGAAAGTAAGTCTATTGTCCAGGATTACCCCAAGGTTTTTTGTTTCTTTTTGCCAAGGGATGGTGATTTTATTTAGTTTGGGGGGAGTTGGATTATTTCTTTTACGGGAGAAGAATATTGCCTGACTTTTGTCCGCATTGACTTTTATTTTCCACTTTATAAGCCATTTTTCTAATTTGTTAAGATGGTGTTGGCTGTCGTTGGCTATTTTTTCCTTTTCTTTTGCGGTACTGAGGATGGCTGTATCGTCAGCGAAGAGGTAGAGTTGGGTTTTTGTTGATCTTGCCATGTCGTTTATATAAATATTGAAGCAGAGGGGTGCTAATATTGATCCTTGGGCTATTCCTGCTTCAATTGTTCTTGGAGAAGAGAGTTCTTTTCCTATTCTAACTTTAAATTTGCGGTTGATAAGGTATGAGGCTAGAAGTCGGGTTAAACCATCCGGAACATTTAGATTTATTATTTTAAATATGAGGCCTTTTATCCAAACCTTATCAAATGCTTTTGCTATGTCCAAGAAGACCGCACCAGTGTCCTTTTCTTCTGACCACGCTTGTTTTATTATTTCGGTCATCCGTAGAAGTTGCGCGACGGTGGAGTGATTATCTCTGAAGCCGAATTGATATGGAATTATTTGGTTTTCAATTTCTGGTTTTAGTCTATAGTAGATCACTTTTTCTATTATTTTGCTAAGCGAGGATAGTAGGCTGATGGGGCGGTAGCTGGTTGGGTTAAAAGCGTCTTTTCCTGGTTTGTGTATTGGTATTACTATTGCAGTTTTCCAGATAGATGGAAGTAAGAATGCTTCATTATGGCGTTGGCTAATTTTGTGATTTTAAATATGGTTATTGTTGGCAGGTTTTTTAACATTTCATTGGTTATTTTGTCTTCTCCTGGGCTTTTTTTCTTCTTGGTGTTTTTGGTCTTCTTGGTGTTTTGATAATTTCGTCCGGTTTGCAAGGTTGGATGGGGTTAAGGGTTTGGTTTCTCCAGAATTTTTTTATTGTTGCGTTAACTATTTTTTCGGTTTCTATGTCTTTGATTGGATTTAGTTTAAATTGATCTTCAAGGTTGAATGCTATTTCTTCGGCTTTTTCTTTATTTGAGTAGGCTATTTTATCAATTCCTCTGAGAGGGAGGATTTTAAATTTATTTCCAGTATATTGCTTGATTAGTTTCCATATTGAATTATCTTCGACATTGGCGTTTTCGATCTTTGCTTCCCAATTTTTATTTCGGTGCGCTTCCCACATATTCGTGAGTTTTTTTTTTTTTGGCCCTATTATAGTTTCTTCTGTCTTGGGGGTGCTTGGACTTCTGCCATATCTTCCTTAGTCTATTTCTTAGCGAGGTTTGAGTTTTAATTTCCGGGGGGGGGGTTCGAAGGTGCCTGGCTCTTGTAGTTTTGCGGTTTGAAAGTAAGCTTCGTTGATTTCTTTGGTGATATTTTTAGTTTCCTCTTCTATTGCGGCATGGGAGGTTAATTTTCTATTGGGTTCGTTGCTTTCATTAAGTTGTTTTCTAAATTGTTTCCAGTTTGGTTTAGTTTTGAAGTTATCTTTAATACTTAGGTTGGAGATGTTTATTGAAAGGAGTATTGGAAGATGATCACTTGAGAGCTCTGAAAAGGTTTTGATTTTATGTTGCTATTTCACATTACGGGCTATTGCAAAGTCTATTATGGTTTCGCTGTGAGTTGTGAATCTAGTGGGTTCGTCCGGCGCCCAAATTTCCATTTTTACTTTTCGAATAAATGAGTTCAATCTCATCCCTAATGGATTGGCCCTCTCGCAGTTCCAGAAACGATGTTTAGCATTGAAATCTCCTATTAGAATTGTTTCTTGATTTGTTTGGATTAGAGTTTCAATGTCTATTGTGAATGCACTATCAGTTTTGGGGGGGAGGTAGGTGGAAATAATATTGATATCATTCTTGGCGTTATTGAGATGGATTTTGACTATTGTGGCTTCAAGATAATTGAGAGTTGGATTGGGGTAGTAGGTATTATTGATGTTATTTTTGATGAAAATGCCGGTGCCTCTGTTGCCTCTTCCTGTTCTACTTGGGTTGGAGTAGAAGGAGTAATTAGCTATTGCAATTTTGTTGCTAGCGCGGAGGTGCGTCTCTTGGACAGCAATAATGTCAGGTTTAAGTCTATTAGCAAATTCCCGGAGTTCCTCGATTTTATTGGGTGGGTGAGGTGGTGAGCGTCAGGACTCAAAACTATAGGTTGTTATTTGGGTGAGGGTGCTGGGGTATACCATTGCCGCAATTATGAGAGAGTAGATTTAAAAAATTTAAAAAGCAGAAGAACAAAGTTTAAAAAAGAATATTACGAGGTTTTTTAGTTTTAGGATTAGGAGGATAGATGGGTATATTAGCAACAGCATCATTTTCAATATTACAAAGATTTTTAAAGAATTTAGTAGCAAGTTTTTTAATGAATTGTTTAAGGGGGGGATAATCAAGACATTTATACATATCCGAATTATGCATGTAAGGCCTCATGCCACAAAAATTTCTAATTATATTATTTTGGAGCCTTTCAACTAATCTTAAGTTAGATTTGGCGGCATACCCCCACACAGGACAGGCATAAGTGATTACTGGACGCAAATAGGCAGTGTAAATAAGTATTTTATTAGATCTAGACATTTTGGAGTTCCGAGAAATTAAGGGGTAGAATTTACGAGTTAGGTCTCGAAACTTTTTGGTAATATAAATAAAGTGGGGTTTCCAGGTTAGCTTTTGATCAAGTACAACGCCTAAATATTTACATTCCTTAGACCACGGAATAATTTGGTTTTTAATTTTAAGAGGGGGGATTTTAATTTATCAGTAGATTTATTAAATAAAATTGCTTCGGTTTTACTAGCATTAATCTCTATTTTCCATTTCGTGAACCAGTCCTCAAGAGTTTGAAGGTGTCTATTGAGAGCTATAGTTGCGTAATTAATATTTTTGTCTTTAGTTAGTATGGCTGTGTCGTCTGCATATAAACACATCATGGTGTTAAATTGCTTGGGGATATCATTAATAAATAGAGTGAATAATATCGGACCTAGTTTAGATCCTTGTGGGACCCCAGCCCGAATATTTTTGGTATCAGAGAATTCCTGATTAATTTTGATTTTGAAGGATCTGTCACTGAGGTACGATATTATGATTTTGATTAGGTGTGGGGGGATATTGTAGTTTATGAGCTTGTAAATAAGGCCCTCAAGCCAAACTCTGTCGAAAGCCTTCTGAATGTCGAGGAAAACAGCAGCCCACACCGCGCTTTATATAGTGTGTCTCTAAAGTGGGCGGAGCCAACGCAGAAACTGCACGCATGCTCCAGGAAAGTGTGGAAATTTCTAAAATTTTCCCTTGGAACAAATATTTATTTCTCAGCTTCTAATACATATTTTATAGTGTATTAAAATCCATTAGCTACCTCCTTACATTGCCAAGTTAGTCAGATATGACGATCTTCTGTTGGAAAACCCTTAGAACAGTATTTTCTCGCTGATGCGCGATTCCATTACAAATAATATTCGTATAATTGAACTATTTACAAATATTTAGATCTAATCACACAAAATTCACAACAATATTTTGCCATTATTGGGTGATAGTTTATTTCATTAACGTTTCTCATAGTTTATTAAACTGCGATAAGTATTTATATTCCCTTGATGGTAAAATGGTGAGAAAAAAAAGTGAAAGTTTAGCTTTAAAAAGTAAAGTAAAACTTTAGCTAACAAGAAATGAACAACAAAGCAATTCAAAACAACATTATTTGTTCATTTTACTTTAATATATACCATTTGTGGCAATGTTGTAATGAAGAGTTCTGGTTTGTTTATCTTTTTCAAGTGAAGTAACTTTTACATCTTTCGGCTGACAATCGTTTGAATTCTTAAGAAATATGCGTGTTAACCCTAAATCGTTTTTTGAAATTGTAATGGGGCGACCGAAGGTTTCGGATGAAGAAAACATGCAAAGAAAGATCAATCGAGAATCTGCCAATTAGAAAAGAAAGGTTAAAAGTGAAGCTTTTATTTTTGTACTTTTATTTAAATTTATATATACTACGCAATAACTCCACACTAATCGAAGTCTGATGGCTGATTTCGTAGCACTTGAAGTGCTCATACAGTTTTTAAAAAAAGGTTCTAAATGATGCAAAATAATGAATTTCATTTAATCTGAATCGACTAATAAACTTCTAAAAAAAACTACAATATTCAATTTCTGTGTATCCTCTGTTCTATTAGTTAATCTATTACTAAGATATAAATTCACTCTTCTGCAATCTAATCCTGACCAGTTTAAAGTTTTGTATTTTAATGTTTTACTCAATCAGAAGAAAGTGCTGCGATCTAATTGGCTAATAGACCTCTGGATGGTCATTCTGACAGTTAGAAATCGACTAAAAGAATGATATTCAAAGCTATGAATGTAGAAAAAAACCTCAAATATTCGAAGCCCCCTATATATTTTTAAAATATTTTTATTCAGTATATATATATTTCTATTTAAAGGTTCCATCTTAAGTAAATACGCTTGCATAAACGCAGATCTAGTTGACAGTTTTTTTTTTTTTTTTCAATCTAGAACCTCGCTAGGATGGAGCTTCAAATCACAAACAGAATGTGGATTGCGGACAAAATAGAAATTGTCTTTTCCAGCTTATATTTGCTTTCACCGAGGGACTCTCGCTCTTGTTACATTTCAAATACAGAAAAGTACCGAGTATCCACAGAATCGTGCAAATTGAATTCCTCGAATGATCTATAAAAATAACTGTAAGGGACACAAAAAACACGAATATGTTTTTTGGATTTCCTTTAAACTAACGCAAAGGAAATATTCACAGATTATAATATGCATTTAAAGATTGTAAGTTTACTTTTTCACTAAAAAAGAAACTGCATCTTTTTTTTTCCTTTTTTGTATTAAAAAATTTCCTTTTTATTTTCTTGTATGTGAAATATATAAATAGAAAGCACTGTAATTGTCAGAAAGTTCGAACTCGAAATTTTGACAATTCGCAGCATTTCACACCACCCTGAGTCAGAAAAATACATTTTTGGATTAGTGTCTACCTCTCAGTCATGGAATATGATAACGACAGACAGGCTACTCCACCCCGCTTAATTATAAGACATAGAAATTAAATTTTGACTTGACGGTAAGGTCTCGGTTCTTTAACCTTAGGGTTTCAGGTTCGAGACCCCATTCTACCAAAGAACCGTCAGATGTCGTCCTCGTCATCTGGTTGTGGTTCAAAGGTACGAGATCCGTCCCAAAATAGCCCTAGTGATGCTTAACGACATAACATTAATATAACTAAACTAACTGATTAAATTTGAATGGTCGAACTGCAGCGATAGCATTGGCGGGAATTAAGGTTGAATTTTCAGGGTTATCCGCTGCGGTACTACCCTTCCCGTGCGGAGCATGTCCCATCATCATAGGAGTTAGCCAACCTTTTATTATTTCTTGTATACACTGGGTAATAAGAAACGCACACTATGCCGGAAGCTTCTGATCATCGTATCTTAAGGCCTCCCACCCCTCTCGTGGCAATGAGAAAACGATTTCCCAAAACGGCTCAAAGATACAAGAAACAAAATATAATATATCATTTTTTCACCATATAGATTTAAATAATTTTAAACACATTTCCCTCTGAATTACTTTGTTATATATTACACTGCCCGAAGGCAAGCGAATATAAAAACTTTTTATTTAGAGAGCTAAAATTATGTTCACAGACTGCCGTCTAAAAAAAATGTTGATCATCCAAGGGTGAGCCAAACCTGTCAATGATTTTACTGTCTGTCTAAAGGCATGTACTTCCGCTTGGGTTAAATATGTAAACTCAAAACTACAATGACATAAATCAATGAAATTCGATTAAAAATCTTATATTTATAATAATATTTTTGTGTCAAATTTTAATTTTAATCACTAAGAAAAGGTGTCCGAAATACATATTCGGTTTTCTGGTATTTATTAACCGCATGCCAGAAATTAATCCCTTAATATTGTTAATTAAAAGGCAATTTTGGCACATTATGATGTCACATTGCAACTTTTTTATAACGAAACTTGCAACTTTTATTCGCAGGAATCTAAAATTCTGGTAATAGGGGATTAACAGTTTTCCCAGAATTCCCAGTGCAATGCGAGGGAAGTAAGATAACATGCTCAAGAATGTACCAGAGAATTTCGAGGAGACAAGTCCCACTCGTTTCTGTGGAGATCGAAGCATTTCCAACAGCATATAAGGATGAATCCTCGTTTACAGTCCAAAAGGCGGATTCAGTCAGCTGTTCTTCTTTTAAACTTAAAGGTCATATGCTCAGGTGTCTTTGTCGTCACCCACTCACCGTTCAAAGGTACGAAATTAGTCATGAAAAGGCCTCCAAAGTGCGCCCTTTATTTGACTAAACGAAACTAGGAATCTCGCATCATTAAATTTTTGAATGAAAATGAACAAACTACAAATTAGAACTGAAACTTTTCGCAATGCTAAGATTTTCAATGTGTGGGAGTAATCCGTGAATAAGTTCCACAAATGATGATGACCTTTGGAGGAAAGTGGTTTCAACTCGACCATTTAAAAATTTCCCTAGTCAATGAACAGCATTTTAAATGTGAGATATTTTATATATTAGCATAATTCAGAAAATTCCTCTGGCGTTCAGATGTATTGAAAACTGATAATATTTATTTATCGCAGATAAATGAGACATGTTTATTCAAAACTTTGTAGTAATTAAATATTTATTATGAAAAACCCTTTATTTCTAATGAAAATGAAAATTAAGAACTTTCAATGGAAAAAGATGTAGTAAATTAGAATTATTCTAATATTTTCCAATCATTTAATACTAAAGAAGCAATATAAAAAATTAACTCATTTCCTACTTCAGTAAACAAAGAAAAATTTTATTTCAGTTACTTTTTATTAAATAATTACAATTAATTTTTCAAAAAGTTATTGATTTTCGCAAGAATTGAACTCGCATTCTTCCCCTTCACCCAAAAAAGATTGAAATCCTTGCATTTTTACTGATTGAGCTACTGCCTGTTGATTTCAATCTCCATTGCAAACTGCTAAATCTCTATTTAAAGTATTAAAAATCAATTAAATTTAATGAATAAATTAATATTTGAAAAAACTTGATTAACATCAAATGCCATTCACTGCGAGTTTTAAAAAAATGCGCTATAACTCAAGTGGATGTATAAAAAGTATTTTATTAACGATTGAAAATTTGTGTAAGATATACAAATATATTTAGGGAGAATGTGAACTAATAGCACGGATTGAAAAAACATATCAGAAATCTGCAAAAAAAGGAATTGTCAAAATTATATTTAATATGATGAAATTAAATTTTCCATTTTATGATGAGCTTAATAATTTGAAATATATATAAATATAACAAAAGTTGAAATTAAAATAAAATATTAATCTCCAGATTTACTTTAAAGAATCCAAACTGAAAACTCTTTATTATTTTATTTTTCAATATACGGAATTTGAAATTATGTGTGATTATAATTTTTAAATATAATTGACAAAAGTATGTTTATAATTAATTTTATTCAAAAATTTAATTTTAGGAATAGAATTAATTCAAATTTTTGATTACCCAATTCTATAACAAATGAATTTTTAAAAGGACATTCAATCAAAAAGTCTACTAAAGAAATTACTATTATTAATGTCTTGATAGACTAAAATCTGCTTTAAATACACAGAATTCAAAGTTTAATATTCTTTTAATGTTATAGGTTTTTTACTTATTTCAGAGTAATTTAATATTTGGGATTTGTATTTACTTTTAATTGGCTACTATTGGTAATTAAATTAAATTCTGTACTTACAAAATAATGAAAATTTAACCAAAACTAAAACACTAGAGAAATAATTTACTGGCTTAAAAAAACAAGTTTTCTGATTTCTAGAAAAGTCGAATTATTCCGAGAATATGCGGTCACTAAATTCTTTAAAATCCAACATTAATTTCCTCCAATTCACCCTTTATCCATATATGGCATTACCTAAAATTTCTAATGAGAGGAACAACTCTTATTATAGTATTTGAGTGATCTGATTCTTTTTTTATTCAGTTATGTCATTCGATATCACCGAAGCAATCTGATTTTAATACAATCAAAAGATGTCATTACTACCTATTATACTGTACTTGTATGTTTCTAGAAAATCACATGATATAAATATTGAACGAACAGTAAAAATTTATTTATCTGAATGAAAAGAGTTTTCGACATAAAGTGCAGTCTTTATTATTGAAGTACTACCATCAAAAATCTGTAAAAAAAGAACTATTGGTCAGAAGACGATAGTTCATCTGAAGATAGATGAAGCAATGGGACTTTATTTTGAGAAGGAAAAAATAGTTCAAAAGTTAACCGATGCATGACGCTGTATTCGACATATGCTGATAAAAGACGCCACAGGTTCTGGTGGCAATATTGTTTAAAGTCCATCCACCACAAGATGGAGCAACTGGGTAAGAAAAGATCGAGTTTGAATGGTCAAAAACTATAAAAAAGCAAAAACTAATGAAATCATTAAGAAAGAAATTCGGCAACATCTTGCTTAAGAAATGTTGGAATATAACATATCTCTGTACATTCTAAAAGTGTAACACAGCCTCCTCCATAACAGATCAATCTTTTAGCGTTGAAAGTGGGAATGCATTGTATGGCATGTGTTTTCAGTTCAGCTTAAGTTCACAATTGAATTCCCATACATAACAACTTTTAGATAATTCTAGAGGTAGAAGGCGCAAGAGTTCAGATTAGATGATTACAAACCACAAACTGGCTTGGCTTCTCCGACGCGCCTAAAGAAAGGCACACGGAAAACCTTAAATGACCGAACCGCAACAGCAGCAAAACACAAGGGCGAGAACTGCGGTTGAGTCCTAAGGGCCATCACAGGCCACGGTACAACCTCTTCCTAGGGAAGTACTTTCTGCCATCGAATGGGAGGAACCAATCCCTCACCTTTTTGTGTACTCGCAAGAACAGCTAGAATCAACCACCATACCTGAAGCTTCTCCCTCTTAATTACGAAGGATTTCAGTTTGGCTAATCATGGCGGGAATACTGTTGGGATATAAGGATTGATAATTCAGTCATTTCCAAAAGGCAGGCACAAAGAATGCTTCACTAGTGTCACAGTGTACAAAAAAGCGCGATTTTGAGTAAAGTGTAGGCTATTCATACATGAGTGGTGTTGTAGTGTTGAAATGAACTAGTTTCCAAAAGAGATTCATAAAGTCTGCGCTGATTGTACAGACTACTGGACCCAAAAAAACCAATCTCTTCTAAACGAAATTATTCAGTTATATTAACATCCCGTTTGAAAGCAACACTGAGGCTATTTTGGGAGGACGGTTTCTAAAAAGAAAGGGAAAAAGATAAATGCTATCATAAACTCAGTGAACTATTTAAGAGTGAAGAGGGGATGGTTGCTTCTGAAACGGTTTCTCTCCAGCCCATACTCAACAACTTTGAGTATCGACAGAGTCTTGGAGATAGAAATGGGCTTCATCTGTCTATAAAACGGTCCATGACCAATATACTCGTATGTTCCCTTTCCACTCAAGCAAGAAATTGCAGGACCAAAATTTCGAGTTATGGCAGAAGAAGGAAGTAACTCCCGAACAAGCATAATTTTGCAGACTGTTTCGTTAAACTTTACGAACAGTTTCGAACTGCATATCTAAAGTTCTTTAAATTCGCCATACACTGGAGGTTTTTAAAAGTATTGCCAAGGTCTTTCTTGTAATTCTAATTTCATTGATATCGAAGTATTACTTTATTCCCTCTGCCACATTTCACGTCAAACGAATCCTCTCTCCCAATTTATCACTCATTTTCTGTAAAATGAATACAAATATTGGACCGGAGCCGCTTCTTAAACCCTATAGTGTCAGAATTTTTTCATTGCTATTCCGCACTGTCACTACTGTTCTTGTGAAAAAAATTCTCAAGCACAGCCTGATCCTTCGATGATAAAATCATGTTTACCTGTTAAAATGTAGAATAACAGGAATCTCATGTTACTCACCTTTTTTTATCGAGAGTGCAATGTGCGGGGAGTATTTCACATCTTTTAATCGGCATCTTAAAATTGAAACATTTTATAAAGCAATCGTTTTTCAGCATCTTATAATGTGCAGGCGCCATCTATTGACTAATTTTCGAACTTGTATTTCGCAAAAAAAAAATCCCATTATTTTGTATTTATTCAAATGAAATATAAGGTAATATATTTTTGAAAATGTAAATTTAATTATAATCGAGCTGTAAATGTAATTTCCTTCATGGCTTTTTTTACATCCAATTTATAATTTGCATTGAGATATTTGTTTAACTTGTAATTAAAACTATATTTTTTTATTTCTAAATTATTCAATCTCGTAGTCATTTTAATTTAATAATTTATATGATGGAAACACGATTTATAATTTAGGTTAATGCTGAAATATTAGGTAGTTCAAAAATAAGTTAGTTCTTTGTCTTATAAAATAAAACATTCATTTTGAAGCCATAATTTTTTTTTATTTAAAACATATGTTCTATTTTATTTAATAAAAATTTGCCCATATGCATATTTTTTAATTTCGTTATCTTGCAATCATGGAGCTTCTGAAATTTATTATTTTTAACATTACCAGTTAGTTTTTTTAAAACTGAATCCAGGACTGTCTCGTTTGGTTTCTATTTTGACTTCTAATTTCGCTTATTCTAAATTAACCGCGGATTTTAACATACAAATAATTAAAAAAAAATATTAATGATACACTGATGACACAGAATCCAAGCTTTTTCTTTGAGTGTTTTAACACTTCTTAAATAAACTATTAATATATTTTATTTTTTATGAATTGCCAAAACATGTGATGCCTGATTCTTCTTTTAAATGGAGATTGCTAAGCATTTTCCCAGTAAATTACATTTTCTCCAGCTGGCATAATTTAATTTCACTTCTTTTTAATGCACGTTTGCTTGTAAGGTTTGTAAATATTCAAAATGAGCATTTATTTTGCAATTCCTCTTAACTAACGACGCAATCATTCTATGAAACAAGGTTCATCTGGAGTGAGAGCGTTTACTTCTTTCAATTCGTGTTATGGGGGAAGTGCTATTCATCTTTATTCATCATTTGTTTTAAAACTGTTTCGTTTTCAAAACGTGAGGGATATAAGCCCTCTATTTGATATGCAGTGTTCATTGAGTTTCTTCCAATTAATGAAGAACCAAAATGTAGAGCCTCTGTATAAAATTCCAAGTTTTTATAAATGTTTCTCATTGGTTAAAAAATAAATTTGGAATCTATCTCTATATTCATTTACGACTTAACGATTGGAATAGTGCATGCCAATCAGTTGCTTCAAATTGTCAACCGAAACGCCGATTGCCTTTTATTAATCATTTATCAAAAATGAATTTAATAAACCAAACTAGGCCAAGATTTTATCATTATTATGAACATCTTAAAATTAGTTTATGTTCACCTTTGCTTTGTTACGTTTTGAGAATAGTGAAATAAATTAATATAAAATTTCCGTTTGTTTAATTAAATTTTAATAATGAATAAATTTTTGAATAAAATTTTAATTTTTGATAGTTAATATCATCTATACATCGTATCAAATGAAGTCTCCAGAAAGCGTCTGTATGTTGGAATCACACAAACTCGAGAAATAACTGATGGATAATGGAAATATTTTTACTATTTTGTAGAGCATTTATTGTAGAGGGTTTTAGTACTTTAAAATCGAATCAAAATAAAAAAGGGGAGTTTTATAATTGCGAATTTAACTGATCCACACATGCGTGGAAATCCTCAAACTTCGCATTTGCAAATAGCAAGAGCTGAGTATGCATGTGCGAGACATTTCTTTGTTTACTTCTGATTTTAATCATATCGGGTGGAGGTTAGAGTGTTTAAAGCTAATTTTCATTCTTGAATGCTATGTCACGGGTAAAGCCGTGGGTCTACTGCTGGCAAACCTTAAGGTTTTCAATTGTATTACCTTAAAGGTCTTCAAAAGTTGTTCCAAATTTAAAAATATATTCAAAATGTTCGTTCAGATTATGAAAACCTCAATCAGTTTTTGTATAATATTATAGGAATATACATCTCTCAAGCTTCTTATTCTGCGAAACATATCTTTTCAATGAAAAACAATTTTGCAAAATTTTTGTACTGTGAAGTGGCAATTCAGACGACGTCCCAGTCTCATGATTGTGCATGTAATACAACAATTTTATGCTCTTGATTCTAATGGCACTTGCCACGAACAAATTGGCTGACTCAGTCAGCGATTTTGTCAAGGGTGCGTCCTTTGTTTTTTAAGTAGCACCAACTTACGTCATGTCTTAGCTATTCACGCATCACATTAGCTTGCACATTAACTTTTTACAGGGGAGCCCATTCACACATTCTCACAAATAGAACAGAGGAAGAATAACCATGCCCGAACCGGGAGTAGAACCCAGGAAGTTCAGATCACGGAAAAAACGTGCTGCCCCTGTGCCAGGAAGTTGGAAATACAACTTGTTGCATTTATGAGATGACTCTCCGTACTCGCATGAGAAGAAAAAGCGTTCGGCATGGTGGTTGGTTCCCACTACTCGGGATTACAAATAAAGAAATGTTGTAGAGTCTATTACCCTTTAGAGATGATAGGAAGCACTTTTTCCTTGGAAAGGTTGTCCCACGTCCTCTGATGACCCTTAGGTCACAGCATCAGTTAAAGTCAAAGATGTCGTGCAGTCCAATCACTCAGGTTTATCCGTGTGCCCCAGGGCGAGTCGAAATAATCAATGTGTGATTACCCTACGGTGGACGTCCATGTCGTTTTCTCTTTCAAAACATATTGAATGAGTTCTGGAAATAAAGCTTCTTGAGCTTTCGGTACTTATCATCATTTGGATTAATTTTTGAAATTGAATTACACAATGCACGCCGAACAAATTGGGTTTATGTCTTTGCGATTCCAACTAATTTAAAATAACATTTCAAGCACAGATAAAAGGAAGCAAAATTAATAAATCAATAAAATATTTAAAATTTATACGAAATATGGTGTTTATTTATAGATATATTCCAAACACAATTCAGTCAGAGAAAACCAAGAATTCAAATTGGGCAATAATCATATCTTTGGTTATAAAATTTGTATACATAATGCCGGTACAATGATATCATTGTTATGAATTTTGAATTCTTAACACACTAATTTTCATTTAGTTCCTTTTCAAGTCTAGACTGATAATTTATCTAGGCCGAATCCAATCATAGTTTCTCGAAGAATAAAGTATTATTCAAAGATTTTAAATCAAGGAGAAATATTCAAATTTTACTCAAAAAACACGAAAAATAACGAAATTAAAAACCTGGCAGGTTTGGTATTCCAGTTTTGGTTTTTTTTATTTTTTTAAGAAAAAAGTTGCGTATCATTGAAAAATTTCTTGAAAATAAGAAAATTACATTCCGCTTTCAAAACAAATTTCTTCAAAGCAGCAATTGGCTGTTTATCCGAAAGATTTGCCTACAGTTATCAAATGATAATGTGAGCAAATATATTCAGGAAAAAATTCCCAGTAATTAAATTTGGATTTGTAGATTAAAGTAGTTATCGAATAATTCTTGCTACTAACCCCTTGGTAAATTTCCTAGCTAATAACGAACTGTAAATTCACTTCCTTATGTGATTATAGATGCAGAATTAATCTTTTCCCGTCAACATGCTGATTTTTCTTTCATCTCTCTCTCTCTCTCTCTGTTCAACGATGTCAGAGGAAAGGATGCAACCTTAGTATTGTTTGATAATTTCAAATTCTATTCATTAGCATCCGTTCAGATGCAACAAATAGCCAAAAAATTAAATTTGGGACTATCTCAGTTTGCCGAACACCTTTCTTCCCAAATATTAAATTTACGAAATAATTTCATTCCGCCTGAGGCAGTTAATTCTAAATAATTTATTCTCCAATGAAAAATAATTTAACTACGAGCTTATTCAAATCCTATTACGAAATTTGCCGCACAGATTAACTAAGCGAACAAATCCATGCTTATTTAGTTGGATTATATACGTAATTAATAATCTCATTTTTAATTTGATTCTTGAATCACAAATACATGCAATATAAGCAACTTAATAACTTTCTTTAACAGTAGATATGTAATAGTTACGTGCAATATGTCAAATCAAGACTCTTTGTTTTCAAATGAAATTTAGGAAAATAAATTAATTGAAGTTATAACATTTTAAGCAATAAGATTTCGGTGCAGCATTCTTTCCTTAATCGATAGGTCTGAGGTTATGAAAAAGCAAAACACGTGTATGGCCATGTTAGAGCGTTCTAAACAGCGAGCAGCTATTGAGATTTCGGATTATGTATACTAATATTAAAAACAGATGTGATTGTGTTTGCGTGTGCACTCGTACGCGTGCGCGTGTGCATGCGTGCTTGGTAGAGCATTATTTAGCCAAGCAAAGTTATGCTGTCACTTACAACCCTAAAATTTCCCACGCAGTCTGTCGATGGGTTTTAGTGTTTAAAGAAAAACAGTTTTTATTATCATGTGAGAACATGATGTTGTTTTCTTTAGGGGGATTTTAATAATTGAAAGCAACAAATAATTGAAGCTCGAAATCATGTAAGCAATGAATTGCATATAGTTTTACATATTTTGCCAGTATTGCATTATTATGTATGCTTCTTTGTAAGGAGATACGTTTTTGAGAGGTTCACTTGCTTTTATCAGTATTGCTTTATTATTATGTATGTTTCTTTTAAAGCAGATGCGTTAGAGAAATCTTGTGATTGTTTCAAACCTGTTTAAACTGGTTGATGACTTAAATTAATTAAGACAAATAATGACTTTAAAATAATGTTGTTCTCACATTATATCATGAAATTTTCCATCTTATATTTAATTTTCTTTTTTAATATTTGCCCCATTTTGGATAATGTTTCGAAGTATCTGTAATTTATTTGTAGTTCCAATTCTGGAGATTGAAATTTTTTTTAAAAAAAAATTAGCTCAAGGATATATAATTTTCAACAATTGTCGCACTGAACAAATTTGTTTTACACTGTTTTTGCTATATATTTACTGAATACTGAGAATTTTTTAAATTATCAGCCGCTTCAATTAAAAAAATTGAAAAATTGAAACTAAAAACTCATGTATCCGATATTTAAGTCCTTATTTGAATAACTCATTTTAAGTAAAAGCAAAAATGATTAAATTATTGATTAGCAGATCGATGGGTTGTTTTTTAATTCACGATTTTTCTTTAAGTTTTTAAACATCAAATATAAATTTTTACTTAGTAAATTTTAGTAAGTTGCCAAATTAGAAACCCAATAATCGTGAAACTTATTTTCATCAGGCTTTTTTTTTGAGGGGGGGGCATATAAAATTTAGTTTTTATCGTCTGCTCAAACAAAATAAGTAAATAAACAAAAGAGAAAAAAAGATTGTAAATAGCTAATAAGACATAAAATAATCATTTCTTGTTTTAGGATATTAATACAAACGCCTGAAAGTGTTTTAAAAGAATAAAAACAAAACTCAGACCACGCCAATTTCAAGTGATAACGAGTCTCTCGCTCGGTTCTATTTTTAATCACAACATAATCATCGTTGCCAGATACAACAGCTGAAAAACAGTTTCATTTAATACAAAACCAGATTTAAAATATTTTCGCAGCAATTAATTCTAAAACAAACACGGAAAATTATTACAAAAAAAACACAGAACACTGACAATTATTTATAATATTTAGTCACATGTGAAACACAATGACCTGCGATGACGAGTTGAGTTGCTCACAACCTGTTCCTACATGTTCCTTTGTTTTATTTAATTTAGTCGATTTTTTTATTTACAGGGAACTTTTCTCAATATTGGGGGGGGGGGGGAGGATCTCAAAATTAAAAAGATAATGCTAGCATAGATTTTGTAATCCAATATCAAGAAAGGCATTAAAATTCTTTTTATATATTTCGTTTAAGATTATTCCTGTTTTTATGCACTTAGAATTTTCTTCAATGTATAAAAAAGGAATTCATGACTTTAATTCGTTTTATTCAATTGATTTAGTGGAGCTTAGAGAAAGGTTTTTACAAAACAGGTAAGTGATAGTTTCAGAAGGAATTCATGGTTGTGTCTACTTACACGACGTGTCAAAATATGCGCAGAAATAAATCTTGTACGTGTCAGAGACAAATTTACATTTTTTACCTACCAACTGAAGACACATGATTGCATTTTCAACACTGTAAATTAAATATTGATATCTCAAGTATTCGATCCATTCGTCAAAATCTAAAATGTTAATAATGATGATGATGATGATGAACACATGAAAAAAGGTTTATGTTTTCGTTGCTTCTTTCTATGTCTTTTAAATCTCTCAAAACAATTTTAGAAATTCTCAAGCTAACATAAGAAGCAAGTAAACTTAATTATAAATACATTTTCCTAAATAAATTCGTAAATTAATGTTGTCTTTCTTTAATATTCAAGATTAATGCAAAATTTTGCTTCAACATTTGCGAAGATCAATTTAATTAACATCATGAAGGATTTTTTCCCCATGAATTAATTTTTTTCCTTTTTAAAGTATTACATATGCAACTTCTTTTCATGTATTGCAGACTATTAAAGCGGGATAGTGTTCCAAATCATGTAGGTTCAATGAAAAAATTTCAAAGTCTTATCCTGTAGTAAAATCAGTCAATAGCATGAGGTTTTATGCCGTCACACTGCTTGAAATTCCAAACGAGTATTTAGAATCACTTCTGACGTAAAAGGCATTTCCCGTAAATTCGGAATTCAGGAAAGAAGGAGCAGAGAAAAGTAGTTAATTTATTCCGCCACTGCTAAGAAACGAAGGTAGAAATCATTGCTAACCCCCTCCGCAAATAATAACGTGCCTGACAAGCGCATCGAATTACGGAATTTATAGTTTCAAGTCTGCAACTAAACCACAAAATATTTAAATACGCAAAAATCAATTCGAAACGCTTTAATATTCTAAATGCTCCACATTTTATTTTTAAAAAATTAAATTAACTATAAATGATCTAAATAGGATGTATCATCTAATTAGAAAGTTAAATAAATTCGTATGCCAAGGGGTTTAGCGAAAGAACCCAAAAAAGATTTAAAAAAGATTAAAATGAAATCTGCTATGCATATTTCAATGTATCATGTCAGAACATCATTTCTTGAACAACTAAGCACCACGTGCTCGTGCAAGTCAAATTATATTTTTATTCATTTTAATGGTTTCATTGAATGAGTAACATTAGTATTGCAATCGACAAAAAAAAACTTTGTTTCGCATTTATCATTTTTAAAAAAATATATCACATTTCCTATTTCATATAAATTCCTGCTCAAAATGACATATTATATTATTATTAACTTATTATTTAAAATCAGAGCTTTTGTAAATGGAATGGTAACACGTTATTAAAAGCTGCTTTTTTTAGTTGCTCGAGCACATAATTATTATTTTTCACCAATATTATTTTTATTTTTCCCCAACGGATTTTTGTTGACGCTACTAACCTCATTACGAAAACAACATCATGTTCTGATATAATAAAAAATAAGGAGAGAAGGAACAAATGCAGTTTTTTAAAAATGTAAAAGCAGCAGGGAATGTGTTAGAGCATTTTGAAAAGCCTACTTGACAAATCAGTCTGAAAAAATATTGCATCGCAAATTAACAGAAATTTGACAATTTGTTCATAAAAATTTGAGATTAAAGACTCGCTTGATACCAAATTTATTCATTCTAACGTTGGTGATTATTGTCAAGAGATTTTGCTATTCCTCTATTTAATACCGATGGGATATAGATGGCGATTTTTATATAACTATAACGATAATTAAATATTTTGTTTTAAAAATAATTTCCGAATACATTGACTAAGTTTATTTGATTTCTCACACGAAAATGACCCATACATCTGAGTTATGTTTACTGATTCGAAAAAGGTACATCAGTCCATATCTAAGGATTTGTATTAAGTTTCCATTGGGTAAAAAATCAACGAAGGAACTAGTTGAACGGCAACTGCTTGTCGATAAGTCTAAACAATCCTCTCTACAACTATATTAATCTATATTAATCAATAACTCGGAGACGAAATGCTTTGGTTTTAAACGATAATAGTTTTAGATTAGCGTAGATTCTGATGATTCCGTGATGTAAATAAAAAGGTTTTGGACAAAATGCATCGGCTGATGTAAACGAGACAAAACAGAAGAATGAAGTCTAGAATATAATTGAATTTAGTTGGTCTTAGAAAGAATAAAGATTCTTTTATTGCCTTTATTTTCCATTTGGTATCACTTGCTAATAATCCGTAAAAGTATAATCAAGTTCCATGTCATAGAAAAACGCTTAACTGCGTCCAAAGCAACCATTTTTATCCCAAAAATAATTAAATATTTTTTTCTAAACAATTCTGCTAACTGACATTTGCCAGAATATACTTTTTTTACTTCACCATCTTGTCTTTTTTGTTTCAAAAAGGTGGTTATCGTCGTCAAATTGCCTTGAAAAATATTTACAAAAAATAAAATATAATACCCTTCCCTCCTCATCAAAGTATTTATGACTCAATAGAATTTTGTTGAACAGACATTTAAAAAAAAATACACCTTTTGTCTGTATGAAATGTTAAGACTGCAAGTGATAATCTGAAGGGAGGGGGGAGCTGGGATCATCATTTTTAACCAGACAGTGAAGCATAATTTAATATATAATTGTATCCATTATGTTGAAGAAATAAAACTGATCAAAGATAAACTAATTTTTTTTTTAAAAAAAACAATCTTTTTATGGAATTAAAGAAAATAAAACTTTTTACAAATTGCCCATTTATTCCTTATTTTAAAAGAAAGAAACAAAAAAATCACATGCATGTTGAAATAAAAGAACACTTGGTATTGAAAAGATAATACCGATTTGTGTCTATTATTTCATTAAACGACAATGCTACATTTCTCTGGTTATTGTTGCATTTACAATGGTGATTTTTTTCTGCTTGCTGTTTTTCTTATATAAAAGAGACTAACAGGTTATAAACGAGTAGATTTAATGCATATCAATTCAATCAGTTTTATGCAAATATTGACGCTGACAGAATGATAATAATGAAACTCGTTAAAATTTTGATTCATTCAAATATACATTTTTTATTTTATTCAAAATTCAATCTAATCAGATAATATCTCGCGATAAGCTTCATTCTTTTTAGTGCAAACGAAGACAGGAAATTGGTTATCGTTTGCAAAACATTTATCGGTTCACTAAACATAGAATTAAAATAGCAGACGTCTTTTTTATGTCTATCCAACAACTTCCTTGATGATTAGAAGATGAGAAGCACATTGAGCAATTACAAGAGCCATCACAATAGAATAGGTTAAATTTTGGTTTTAATTGGTGCTTTTCATTAGAAATTCTAGTCGTGAAGATAAATAGCAAACAACATGGAAATTATTATATATTATTTGTCATACTAAAATTAAAAATAAAGACCAGTAAAAAAATTTCAAAAGAAATTTGAATTAACCGTAAAAAATGTTTTTAAATAATGATTTTTCCCCCGAATTTTTCTAATTTAAAGAAAAATGGGAAAGAAATGTATTCAAGTAATCAAAATAAAAAAAATGTTTAAATTCTGCTTAATAAACGTTTAAATCATTTTTCTACTAAAATATTATGATTATTAAAGTCAGCAGAATTCCGAGGAATTAAAATTATTTTGAAATTAATTATTTTCGTATGAACTTACAAAAATCTGAAACATATTTAAAAAAAACGTATTTACAAATATCATACTTTAAAATCATTATATTTCAATTAAAATAATCAATCAATCAATTTAAAAAATTTATTCCGGAAAATTTTTTATTCCGGAGTATTATCACCATTCCCTGTTTAAAACTCCAATTAGAATAATTTTTTATATATTTCAAGGAATGAGAATGAGTTTAAAACACAAATGTAACCAAAGCACATTACCCCCTTTCAAATTCTCATCAGCAAAGCTCCCAATATTTTCACTACCTTTTATGGCCCTCGGAATTTCTAACTCTCCTCCTTTTACACAAGCAACTAATTTCTGGGTGAAAAGAATGCATACTGCTCAAAATATCTAGTTTATTTGTTCAGTATTTTTTTTTTTTGTGAAATGTTTAGTGTGTTAAAAATAAAAACGAAAATTTCGCATTAAAAAACGTTCTGCTGCCTACACAAAATACTGCAAGGGGGAAACAATAACTGAATTCTTGCCAATTTGTCGAAATTTTGACCTGTGCAATTCTGGACTAAGATTTCCTCTTTTCTTGAACTGCTTAAAAATAAAATGCGTTTGGGTTTCATATACTTCTAAGTTTAAAAACAACCATTATAGAAGTTATAAAATTGTTAGGTGTGATTCGTTTGTAAACAAAACTACCAAATTAAAATTACGTCTGCTTAAAAGTTTAGATCAATCAAAAAACTGTTAGAAAATGCTACAATCAATACATCATATATTGTTTAAATATCTTGACGTCAATACAGATAATTAAAGTACCATTTTTCAAATATTCAAACATTTTTATTGAACCTACATATAAAATCATAATTTTTTTTAATCCATGTAGAAAAAAAAAATGTAGAAATAATTTTTTTTCGAAGGGTTAGTCATGGTTGAGATGAAGTTCAATAAACATTTACAATTCCAATGATAAAAATAATCTATTTTTCACTAAATTCAATCAGCATTTAATCAAATTTTAACAGCTAAATTTCATGAATCTGATTAACTATTCTTCCAATGTATTATTCTCACAGGCAAATATAATTTAAACATTCGATTTTATTTGTTTATTTTTGTCAGTGAATTTATGTTATGACGTTAAGAGGCTCCCGAGAGGTAATATTATTTTTTTTTACAATTATTATATTTTTATCTATTAAGTCGAGTCCAGATAAAGAACCACACTTGCGTTTTTTATCGTTCCAAGGAAATAAAGCGGATCTTAAAAGGAGAAGATTGTCTAACCCTTCGGATGTAAACCTTTCTTTATTGTCAGGGTCAGCTGCGAGGGTGGATCATCAACGGACCTTCCCCGGTCAACTGGAGACCATTAGGATTATTTCTAAATAACTAGTAGGTAATCAGAAACTCAAGTGAACCAATGTGAAAATGCGAGGCGAAGTTTTGAAAGAAAATAAAATGCGAGATTTTCGGAAGAGAAGCAGCTGAGAGTTCTTGAGAGTCGTCTGGAGGTCTTCGAGATTTGTGAAGGGTGTTCAAAGTCTTCGAGGAATCAAAGTTTTGAAGGAGGTGAGAGAAGCTTCGTGATTCGGGTTTCTGAGTTAAGATCCACCCGATGAAGATCGATGGATTCCTTGAGCTACTCCTATAGTGACCTGGCGAGCTAACAACTTTTCTTGATGTTATTTCTCCAAAATTAATAGTTGAACAACTCATCTATAACTGTTAAATGTGATGCAAATTTTATCATTCATATTAACCAAGACGGGAAAGAGTTGTTTTTATCTACATAAAGCTTCAAATAAAGAAATTGTCTTTAAACGCTATTCTCTTATTTGATCGGACAGGATCAAGTCATTGCAATTCAATTTTTAAAATATCTATAGAAATAAGACTAACATATATTTGCTTAATATATAAAGCCCATTAAAAACATTTTTTTGTTATATTAATTGTGAATGTATCTTCGATTGAGAAATGAAGATTTAATATTTTTGTGAGCATATCTTTATTTAAAAAAAGAAAACAAGGGATAGGGTTTAACTTTTTCACCAAATTTCTGATTTCTATAGTTAAAAAAAATGTTTTAATGTGATGCTTTCACGACATATTATCCGAAAGTTGACTGATGTAAAAATCACTACATGTTCAAAGTGATGTTCCTAGATCTTCAAGCAACCGAATATTCATAATTTGCTTCTTGTGCAGTTTCTGAATATAAAAACACTTTGCAAAACTTTATTATATTTTTAATTACTTAAAATATGCTTGGACTTCTGGCTAATGTGTTATTTGCATTGAAAGTCGGATTTATGAAGTAAAAGTAAGCTGTGCTCTCAATAATTTGAGTGACTGTATCCCGCTAGTATGAAAAATTACATTAGACATAAAAATTGATTTGCACCTTAGAATGAAATTAATTCATAGAAAAAGAAACTTTGGGTGAGTTTGTAATAAAGATATACAATTTAAATAAATTAGTTTTTTTTTTTTTTTTTTTTGCAAATTTCAGCAGTGGAAAATGTGATAAAATATGTAAATATGTATTAAAATTTAGTTTATATGATCCTAATTATATAAAAATGTTTTCGGTTTGTTTATTTTTCTTTATTTCACATCACTTTATATTTTTTGAATTTCATACATAATTTTATTCATTACAAATTCTTTTCTGCTATCAGTTCAAAAAGAAAATAAAAAGCAGAGAATCTCAATAAAGTCAGCGAAGAAACCATTGAATTCAGAAAGACTTTTAGAACTTCTGATAGATGGCGCCACGATATGCCTTCCTTTAAACAATAGCCTAGCTTTTCATTTAACAGACGTTTCCAATTTTAGGTATAACCGATTTTCTTTTCTATTTTTTGTCAGCAGTTTCATACACATTATTTAATATTAAAAAAACGTAATATAAAAAAATCGAAACTTTAAACTCGTAAACAAAAATTTTTATATTTAAACATTTACAAACTTTATCAATGCAATTTTATTTTTTAATAGTTTTCTTTCGACATTACACGTGGGGAAAATCTTACTGAAATGAAATAGAGATTAATTTAAGAATCTAACATAGATGATTATTCGAAAAGTTTATTAGCATGTTTCATTTCTTTTTAAATTTTAATGAGCTTGTGATGTGTTTTCAATGCAATGTAACAGAATTGGAATGCAAATTTTTTATTAAATTCACAATTCATTCCAGGTATTAGTAGATTACGAATAATAGTTATATCAGTTAAAGATCAAGATACTTTTTAAAACCGCCAGGAATAAACGTATGATTAATCATCAATGACAAAGGGTTACTCATCTATTAATTTTTATCTGCCAAATTTATTTCTTGAAATTCTTTTCAGGGTGAAAAATGGATCCATTAACATTTTAAAAGGACTTTAGTTGCTTTCTATATTTTCGATCAGGTATTTCGATATACCAGGTTTGTAAATAAAATATTTTTTAATTTCTTATGTACAGAACTGAATTTAGAGCAACAATTATGTTCCTTTAAACTTTTTATTTTACCTGTATCTACTTTAATGGAATTTTGTGTTTATTAATCATAGAACTCTAAATATTCAATAGATAGCTGTTTTCGCTTCCTGCAGAGACAAATAAATACACTTCATTACAAAAAGTGTTGCATATAATTTTTTAATTCGTTGAACAATATCGGCAAAAAGATTTAAAAGAAAACAAAAAAAAAAAAGGTTTTTAAACATATACAGTGCTTGAATTTATTTAGTGAAACATACCACATTTTTAATTCTTTTTTTTTCCTTTTGTATAAAGCACATAATTAGTTTCAAATTTTAAAGTCCTTTTTAAATAATGTAAAAATCTACATTAAAATCAGTACTGGAGAATTTAAGCATTGGGTTGAATTAGTGACACATGTTTAATTTATTTTTTAGCCTTTTCCTTTTCTTATCCCGCTGCTTAAAAGTCAAACGACTGGAATTAAATTAGTTTGGCAAATAATTTTTCCATTTTTTTACAATACCGTTAATTGTTAGCTCTATGTCAGAATAAAGCCTTTCATAACTCAATAACTTATTAACATGATATCAATGTAAGAAAATGATAATCAACATGTCTATTGAAATAGAATTTCAATATCATTCTTGATATTCTTTCAGTAGGTCAAAATCTTTAAAATTAGATAAATAAAAATGAAAACATAATCTGAAATTGAGGGCTATATAAATCTGATTTAGATATCTGTTATTAATATTTTTTATACTGAATTATTAATTTGAAATATTTTTCAAAACTTCAGGTTATACAGTGTTATTTAAAATTTTATGAGTTATGTCGATAAAAGAAAGATAATTTTTTTGAAACAGAATCTAATAAAAATCTTTTATTTCGAAAAGAAACGCAACAGTGAATAAATTGTTAAAAGTATTTGAGTAAATATTAAACTATAATTCTTGATATTCAAAATTTCCAAAGCTTTTCTTTTTGTCCCATAAAACTGTATGAATTCCAATGATCATCAAAATATATGCTGTTTTAATTAATTATAATTACATATAAGTACTTTTTGTATCTCTTTTTTAAAAAAGAACAAAAATATTATATTCCGAAATGTTTAATTATTTTAAATTAATATCGAAATATTCGCTCTAAGAAAATAGAAATAATAAAACTATAGCTTCAACAAAATTAACCATACAACTATTTTTAAAGTATTGAATAAAAAATTCAAGAAGAAAAACAACCGATTTTTAAAAAAATCTCTTAACAAATTCCACTGATTTAAAAAATAGTATTCTTACAAATTCCAATGTAAAGTCTTTAGACTGAAAAAAAAATTCTTTCAATGTTTTGCTTTACGAAAAGGACTGGCACCTTTAAGTTTACCATCTGGTTTTCTGTGTTTTACAATTGGCGAAATATTCATTTTATGCAAATTTATTTGAATAGCATTACAAACTGAATGCGTTGAATTCTCTAAGGTAGCTTGTTTAGTTTGCGAATCTGCAACTGAACTAGTGGTTACAGGATTAGTCTTCATTATCGGTTGAAAACAGCTTTTAGTAGATGATGGATGTTGTATCTTAGGTGTTGGAGCTTTTGAATTCTTTTGTAATGAATTTTTGCCAGATTGCAAATTGCTCTCATAATAATTGTAATCTCTTGTATTAGGTGCAATCACGGAAGCATTACTCGACTGACAACTGTTAACATTCTTGCCAAGAATTACACTTAACATGTACTTTGAAATTTCCTTTGCTTTGATTTCATTCATTGCTAAATTATCCCAATTACTTGCTGGAGTTGGCAATTTATTAGCAGGAATGCTTTCAGAAGATGTCATTATCGCTGTCAACGAAATATTAGGACGGCTGGCAGATTCTTTGGTAAATTTAGGGTACGAATGAAGAACTTCCTTCGACAAAGTAGTTTTAGTAGAGCTTGAATTTACCGGAGCATTTAATGCTGCACTATCGGCGATGAAAGTAGAGTCTGGGCCACATTTTCCTGACGAACGAAGTATTTCCTTAAGAACAGCACATGTAGAATAATCTGACTCTGTCTTCGTAATAACTGCTTTAGAAGAATTAGAGCGTTTTTTATTTAATACTGGGTTATTATCTGTATAATAAGAATCTGTTGCAACTTTACGATTTGAATTTTTCATTTTGTTCGCATTAACAGTTTTAAGCGAATTTAATGATTTCGCTGTCTTGAAAACCGGGGTGATAGTAATAAAATCAGATTCGATACTAACTTGAGGGGACGAATGAAACATATTTTTAGGATTAAAAATTGGATTTGAAGGCGATGATGCCCTTTCAGTGTCTACTGCTGGAGTGGACTTTACACAAACTGAATTACGGGACAAATGGGATAATTCTAACGGAGAGGATGTTAATGGAAAATCTGCCGGCTTAATCTTATCTGAAATCGGACTAGTTTTCGATAATATTTCGTTCGAAAATTTTGTTTCCCAATAATTTGATGGAATTTTCGCATTGTCTAGTAAGCCGCTCTTGACAGAAAAGGATCCTGTAGCAATTTTATCAGATGGAGAAAATCCTTCATTCGAATTAGTTACTTGAATATTGTCTGAGGACTTTAGTGTTAGATTATTCTTGAGAAAAGAATGTTTAATCTTATTTTTATACGTTAAATGAATCATTTCCTTCAAAGATTTTGCTTCGGCAGGATCTGACGTTGAACTGAGTGCAACACAAGAAGTTGTTTTAGAAGAAAGAAAATCTTCTCTTGGAATAGTAACTTCTGTTGTATTCAAAACCACTTCATCAGTTGAAGTTTTTGCTAAATAATCCTCATCAATATGAATTTTTTTCATAGGAGTGATTTTTAAGATTTTTTTCGCTTTTTCTTGCTTGAAGGCTGCAACTTTGTCTCCATCTGATGTCAAACTGAGTAAGTCACAAGAATCTGTTTCTGATGAAAGAAAATCTTCTCCTGAACAAGCAACTTTAGTCGAATTCAAAACTACGTTTGAATTTGACGAAGTTTCTACAGAAGATCTCTTGGTGGAATGCATCTTTTTCTTTGGAATGATTTCAGTTTTGCATATTTTCTTAGCCTTCATTTCCTTCGAAATTTCTATTTCATCTAAATCTGATGTCGAACTAAGAACGTCATAAGAATTTGTTTCAGAAAAAAGAAAATCCTCATTTGGAATAGTAAAGTTAGTCGAATTCAAAACCACTTTAGCAGTTGATGAAGTTTCTGTAGATTTCTCAGTAGATCGGATCTTTATATTTGGGGTGACATTAATTTTACAAATTTCCATTGCTTCTATTTTCTTTGAAACTTCTACTTCAGCTAGCTCTGACATCAAACTGTACGCTTCGTTGGAACATGTTTTAGATGAAAGAAAATCCACTCTTGGAATAATAACTTCTTTGGGATTCATTTTCTCATTAGTAGGCAGAAATGTATTTTCAAAGCATTTCTTAGCAGAATGAATAGTTTTATTTGGACTAATTTTAGTAATATCCTTTTTTTTCTTAGATGCAGTGGTCACAAAACAGTGTTTCGAAACGTCCGACATTTTAATATTTTTCATAATATAATTTTTCTTTTGTTTTCTAACTGTCTTCAGAAGATTGTCAAGCCTAATGTTAGAGTACACTTTGGAATGTGTATTTACTTCGGTAGCTTTAAGTTTCGGATTTTTTAATTGTGATAAAGTAATTTCTTTACTTTGTACAATTTTTGATTTCGCAGAAATTTGCTTCTTCCTCTCCTTTTTATTCTTATGCATTGAATTTAATTCAGGATTCGATATTTCATTAGATTTCAATTTGAGTTTTCCGGTATTGATATAGAAACCACCCAACTCGGGTTCTTTTCCGGCTGGGAATGTATCTCTATAAACTTCTGTATTGTCGATATAAGATTCCTCTTCATAATCCTTAAAACGGTCATATGTATCCTCAATCGTCAATCCAACAAAATCTGAACATGTAATATCCTTCCCGAGCTCTAGATTTAATAGTTTAGCATAATTTACTTCATTATAAGAAGAATTATCAAATTTGTCAAGTTTTATATCCAGTCGTGTAGTCTTTGGATATACAGTGAATGAACTGAAAAAGAAAAAGTAGTTATCATTATGTTAAGATAATGAGAAATATTACAAAAAATTATTTAAATAAATTTGTAATTGAAGAAAAGATAAGATTAATAATGAACAAAATTATTACACATTCAATAAAATGCTACATATCTACTATGACAAGATAATGGTATATAGATACGAATAATTTATACTATTATTAAGATGACTCTAAAGCAACAAATTTACATTAATTCACTTTTTTTATTTGTTAATTTTTAGCTGTTTATTGATATAATTAATTAGCAATTAGAGTAAAGGTGCAGGGTTTAAAATAATATTTATATCAATTTGTTCCTTATAAGAATTATTAAAGACACAAAACATGCATTTATTTTATAACAACTGCAAATGTTCCTTTACAGTTGTATCTTTTACAGAAATTAAATTTCTTTTTGTTCTGAAATTCCTAGTTATTCCACAAATTTCTAGTTATTTTATCTTAAAACAAAGATGCAATTTAAACAAAGAAATAATAACTATTCCCCATAATTTTTGAATTTCCCTCGTAATTTCATTTCATCATTCATACCGAAATTAATTCTATCAAAATCAGCAGTCAAAGGCAAACTATTTTTACATTCAATACATAACTAATAAAATATATATCAGAAAAAGAAATTTTTATATCGTTTTGACATTTTATTTACATGACATAAACAGTAATTAATTTGTTATAATAATTTTGAAATTTAAAGTACACATTTTCTAACAAAATTTCTTGTATTCAATCAATAATAAATACTATTTAAAACAAAGGTAAACAGATCATTACTGAAGAAATAAACATCCATAAAGAAGTAATTATTGTTTAAATCCATTAATGGATTTAAAAAATAATTACTATTCATTATTGTTTAAATGACATATTTCAGGTTAATTAATAGGAATCTATTAGGATATCAAACACAAATTTGAAATTCAAAATTAAAAAATAAATAAAACGATTTTACTTTAAACTTTGCAATCAAAAGTAATATCAGATATTTATCAAAAGAATACATTTTACAAAGTGCATTTTTAATATTCTAAACGCAAATTATTTCTATGTAGATTATGTAACGCCACTTATAAGTCTTAAAACCTAATATTATGAATATTTAGTGTCACACTTAATCATACAGTTATTTTTTTTCGATCTGCATTAGCATTTTAGGCAAAATTTTGAAGATCACGTTACCCTTAAATACACAATATATAAAATTCAAATCTAAATGTTATTAAAGATTTAGTTTCTTTTTAATGTTAAATAAAATCTTTAAACAAAATATTAAATTTAAAAAAGTATGACCTTTTTTCTATTTGAAATAAAAATTGAATACACTTTACATATTAAAAAAATTGTCAAATAATTTGATTTTATTAAATAAAAATGGATAGTAAACATTGAAACTTACTGTCTTTTACTAATTTCTAAATTATTCATATTTAAATAAATACATGTAAATGTAAGAACGAAGAAAATCCAATAAACACAGAAATAATTCAACAGCAAACGATAAATAAAACGATAAAAATAATGCCAAAAAGTAAAAGAAATTAAAAATCTTAATAAGTCGTTTTCGTTACGGAAAAAGAATGTTTACTTATTTCATACTTTTATTCTAAAATGTATAACCATTTAAAAACGTCAGAAAAACAAGAAATTTTAAAATGGGTTTTAATATAAACGAGTCACATGCCATTTTAAGCAGAGAGTTATCTAGTTTAAAATGTAATGCACATCTTGAATTTTGATATTTAAATCATTCATTGACTATTATAATAATTGGCTAATTTTTCTTAACTACATGTTGACTACATGGCAATGAATTTATAAATAAAAAAGAAAAATCATTCTGACTTTAAATTAATCTGGTACATATATAAAATATTTCAGGCTCTTTTTCATTAGCCGCGCGTGAACGAAAAGTCGCCAAAGATATTTCGCGGAATTGTACATTATTTGGCGATTCTTCGCTCGCGCTCCCCTAACGGAAAAGTACAATCGTTCAAAATATGTTTCCTGTTTTTATTTTGTTTCATTTTATTAGTTTGTTAACAACCATTAAGTGTCAACTGTGTTGCCTAATTAATATAATGCAAAATACAGCTCAAAAATAGATCATGCTCAAATAAAAATGTAGATGCACTTTTTTAAAAATAAATTTTTATTGTAAAATATATTTTGCATGTAAAACAATTATTAATATAATTGCATAAGTATAATAACTCTAATAAGAAACAAATAATGTGAAATTAGTTTTAAAAGCTTCTATAAATTATTGCATGAATTGCTGGCGAAATTGAACTCTTCACATAAATTGACGAATCACGAATAATATAAAAACAGTAATAGTATATCTCAAGAAACAAAATATCGCAAAAGGAAGAAACAAAAATAATATTTATTAGTAGAACTGTTCTTTTAGTTTAATTTTAATTTACAAAAAGTCATTGAAACTAAAAATGAATTATTAAAAGTAAAATTTTTAATTTGATTAATATAAAAATAAAAGAGATTCCTAACTCATAACAACTCAGTCGATTTTTTCTACAACAATTTTGATTGACAACCAATGCTGATAGACTACAAAAATGAAATTGCCATTTGAAATTATACTTGCACAATAATTAATAGAGCATCTTGATTCGTTAGCTATGTACATCAAACAACGGAATTAACCAATTAATGAAATCAGTCCAGCTAATGAAGTTAGGAGCTATGTTAGAATTATATTTTTAAATATCTCTTTAAAAATGAATGGCGAGAAAGGTCAAGTAACTATTGATGTATCTAAATGTTATGAGTTTTCGCGACAGTAAAAATAAGCGAAATTCGTGTAGTGATTAGGGCTGGTGGAAAGTTTTGGTGACTCTTTTGCTGAATGCACTCAATAGCGTTTACGAAACTTCTCTAAAGAATGAGAAAGGAGGGGGCAACCATTAATGACGAATGTAAAGGTTGTAAGCTTTCATCTACACCTACTATTATAAATGTGAAAGTTTGAATGGATGGATGATGGGGTTCAATCCCGCCAGAACGGCTGAAGAAAATTGAATGAAATGTAGCACAGAGATAGATTATAGTCTACAGAAGAATATAGGCTAATTTTTATTCCGGTTAATTGAGTGGTTATTTTTTTACTAATTACAAACTAAATTTTCCACCAAAAAATTAAAAAAAAACATCTGAAAACATCTGCCTGAGCCTTTTTAATCGTTTGTTTTTATTTTTCTATTTCCGGTATTCTTTGAATGTTATCTTATCTAATGGAATTCTTTGTGATTTATATTAGAATTTCGCAACAGAAAGCGTTTATCATCAGAACAAAAAATAATTTTTTTAATCTAATCGTTTGTTTTTATTTTTTCTGTTTCCTTTTTCCATTTTAATGTTATCTTACTATTTTAAAGGAAGGTTTATTTTTATCTCTTATGATGTTCTTGTGTTAATATAATCCGATATTTCCTGTTCATTTCTCATGATTTTTTTTGCTGTATCAATTCCTTTCGCCTATTTTCACCATTTTCGATTAAATTTTTTAAAGTACCTTTAAAGTTTCAGACGTAACATGTTTTCGACTGGTTATTTCAAACGATTCTGTTTATTTTCGTAGTGTATGATAAGTTTAAAATTAAACAGTGTTAATTCATAGATCTTTTGATACCTTTCAAGTGCTTTTGAATAAAAATAAAATAGATGAAGTGAAATAAAAATTTTCCAATCTGTATTGCGTTACCCCAACTGGTGTTTATAATTCACGTCTTTGCGTTGTTCCAATTGACGTTGAAAATTTATGCATGCATACGGTTTTGATAACATTTTACATTGTGATTTGACTGTCAGTTCTCATATATACACATCAAAATTTTCCACGCGTACGAAGTCGTGAGTAAAAGCTAGTATGAAATAAAAAGGGATGAAATAGTAGCATTGGTTGTGGAAATCTTTGCCTTAAGTACACAATTTAATAATTATGTTGTTGTGTCAAATGGCACTTGTCATGGACAAGCCCGCTGCTGAACCCAGCAGCAGATTTAAGCCGAATGAAGCGTCTCTTGTATTTGAGTATCGCCAACTAGGGACAAGAGTACGACTTTGCTACCCACACACCACATTCGCTTTCACAAACCCTTTTTACAGGGGGGCACATTCACACATAGCACACAGAATAACAACCATGCCCGAACCGGGACTCGAACCCGGGACCTCCAGAACACGAGGCAGACGCGCTACCTCTGTGCCAGCAAGCCGGCATTAATAATTATTGTTTCTAAATATAATATAAAGATTGGACTTATCAAATTTTAATAAAAGGTGGCATTTAATTATAAATTATTTCTTTTCCCATTTAATAGCGAAAGGCTCAATAACAAAACAAACGTGTTGTTGTTACTTATGGCACTTGCCTATGGACAAGCCCCCCGCTAATGCAGTAGCAGATTTAAGTCGTAAGGAGCATCTCGTTTTTTTAAATAGCGCTAACTAGGTGCAAGAGTACGACTTAGCTATACTTTTGCTTGCACAGCCCCATTTTACAGAAGGGAACAGTCACACATATCACAGATAGCAGACAGAAGAACAACCATGCCCAAAACCGGGACTCCAAGAACACGAGGAAGACGCGCTTTCTCTGTACCAGAAAGCCGGCACAAAACAAATGTCCTTGCAATTATCAGAATAAGTCTTGAAATATTTGTTATCAAACAACTAACTATTAAGATAAGACTCTCATCAGATTCCTAATATATGAAAACAGCTACTTCTTAATAAGAGTGATCTTGAATGAGCTTTTACAAATTATCTATCAATTTGCCTCATTTAACCCTATAAAAAAGTAAATAACCATTTTCAGTTTAAAGTATTCAACAGCAAGGCTTCATAAAAAATAATAATAATAGAGAAATCGGTTCTTTAAACATAAAGAGTAAATTATTGAGGAAAACGATAATGTAATAATCCTCCTACTGCGATTTTCATTAGCAAAAGAAATCATAGATACCATGTCTTCCTACATAAAAGAAACATGTTTCCAATTCTTTTTTTAAATCCTGATATATATACATTTGGAAGTTTTTAAATCCTGATATATATACATTTGGATATTTCGAGTAAAGATTACATAATTCAATGGAAATCCAATTATTATTTAAAAAATTCGAAATTTATCACGAACATCAGAACTCCATACACATTTCTTATAACGATACATTTCCAAATGATTTCATTGATTTATTTAAAAACGCTAAAATTTGTTGCCAATTTTTACCTTTCACTGTCATTTTAATAAAAGAAAATATTACAACATATATTTAAAACACAAGTTATCCGAATTGCAACTAAATTATATTAATATTCTGAAAATCCTATTAGCATCACTGTCATTGTTTTAGAAAGAAATCCTTCTAAAACGTTAAAATAATATATAAAGAAAACTGGGGGAGTGGCTTCCTCAAAACGTATGTTATCTAATGAAAGTCTTAAAGCTTTTCTTACGTATGACATGTATTTCTTTAATAAAGCAAGCGGATTATTTTCGCATGTCTTTCAAATCTTTCTCTGTCCTTGAAAATTTGAAGTTTGTCATATCTTTCAATATTATTATGTGCTGTATATAGACTTTAAATTATTAAATATTACATATTTATTATTTCTAAAAGATAATCTGCATTACTAATATATTATTTCTTATAGATAATCCAACATTTCCTCGAATAATCAATAATTCACGAATATTCGTAGAAACTTGTAACATAACAATCTTTAAACTAGACTCAAAGCAATAACACTATCATTATTTCCTGATAATTATACAAAACCTTTCTGTTTAGCCGATTTCCTCTTATTATTTATAGACTTCAAGCTTAATTTGAATATTGCATACAGAAATATCTTTTGCATGACATTTCACAGTACTTGCTAAATATTTCTATTTAAACGTTAACTGCATTTTGTAAAAAAATACTTATGATGAATTCATTTTAAAAACACTAATTAAGCATAATTCAATAGTATATAAACACAGATTTTCAGCTATAAAGCTTATAATTTAGATTTTTTCATGAAAACTTTTTATCCACTATTCATTTCCAATAAAACTTCAATGTTAAATGATGGCTCGAACGATTAAGAATAAAATTATAGTTATTATATACATACACACTGCCTTCGTATTACACGAAATAAATACAAATAGTTATAATATATAGATTAGTTTACTTATTCAATATTGTCTTAATATTCTACTCTTATTAATAACACAATAATCTTAATTTGGGATGTGTCTTTCAAAAAAATGTGTCTTTCAAAAAAAGAAAAATGTCTAATATAATAACATTATTTACTATAAATTTAAAAAAATCACAAGAAAAAATAATGTAAGTTCTAATCTTAATCGTTGCCATGCTTTGAAGAAATACATTATGCACAAATTCATAACTTAAAGAGGCATTTTAAACATTTTCAAATCGCACACCTTAAATAAAGTAAAAAAAAAATAAGAAAGTAAACTCCAATTCCAAAATGCAAAGATTAAATGGTTAAATTACGAAATTCTGAAAGGTAAATGACTTACTTTGGCGAATATTTCATCATATCTCTACAAATAAATTATTCGTTCTTTCTACATCTTTCACAAGGAAATATATATAGAATGCGAAAATTCCAACTCCAATCTGAACTTTATGATTTATATCAGCAAAATATTTTATTTCAAAAGAATTTTAAATAATTCTTATTTGGAAGGCTCCAACATTTACCTCCTTTCTTATCCTTCAATCTTATATAATACAGTTCGAATCGTCGAAGAAATTTCAACGAACATATTTTAAACATTAGGAACAGCTGCAATGCTAGAATAATTCAGTCTCCAAAATAATTATTTTGCAATAGGGAAAAAATTCTAAGAACTGAGAGGTGATCCCTAATAAATAACAAAAAGAAATGAATCATGCATAAATTCCGATTTCTGTTAGAGGTTGCCATAAAATAAAGCACTACTCTGAACTATCTCGAAAAAATAAAAAGTAAATCTGAAGTATTAAAAAATAAAACTTGTCAAAATATATTTATGTTATAAAAGATTTCGCTAATCAAGAGGGATTATACATGCTTCATGTATACTTAATCAGTCATTAAACAGCGCTTTTATTTTTCGACGTCTTTTTCATGCACTCCTTAAAAAAAATTTATGACGGTTAACGGTTAATAGTAAAAATCTCGAAAAAAAGGTATTACTGTAATTTAAGGCTATGCATTTGGAAGTTTCATCTTTTGCATCACCAGAATAATTTATTAGCAGAAAAAAATTTCAATAAATCTTTTATGCACACCCTCGGAAAAGTGCTTTTAATTTTGATAAAATTGTGCTTTACTAAAAGCGTTATACCTGTTCTGTGTATTGCGCCCTGGATCTACCAGGTCTTTATCTCAAACAAAATTTATTTAGAAACTTTAATGCACAATATTGAGGTAAACAACTCTTGCTTGAAGAAACATAATATAATTTTGTTATATCATGATTTCCTATGCGACCTCAATTAAAATGACGCCAAGAATAACGCCAAGCTAGAATTATTTCTTATCGCTTTCATATAACTGCAATTGACTAATTTTGTCTATTTTTTTACTTGATTTGGCGATTTATCGCGGCTGCAGTTGAAATCAAGTCTTACCAAAACTGGTATGGCTTGCTGGATATTTTTATATATCCAGTAAAAAGGGGGGGAAATTCTGGATTTTTATTAAAGACGTGCTTTAAAAAGAAATTTACTTTACATGTAAAATAATTAATATTTAAAATTTGACCATTAGTAAGAGAAAAAAAGAGCGGAATAAAGTATTCATAGTAACAATGAAAATTATTTAATTTTCATTACAACATTAAATTGTTTCGTTGAAAAATAAATATTATATTAGTGAAAAAAAATATTAGAAAACCTCTGTAAGTCAATAAAACTAGTCAAATATTTGTAAAACTGTAAATTTTTTTTGTTAAATTTTTCAATTGAAAAGCTTATATAACACTATCTGTACTTAAAATAATTTTCTTACATTCTGTTATCTCTTATCATAATCATATCATGAGCAATTAAATCTTTTAATGCTTGTTTTCCTATAAAATCTGTAGCTTGAACCAAAGGTATCTTTAATGGAAAATTACTCAGTAATTTATAAAAATTTTAATCAAAATTTTGTTAATAACGATTTTTATGATAGTTCCTATCACATCAGCACAGTCTTGCGCAACCAAAACTGATAATAAGAAGTAGTAAGCCCAGGGTCCATTTAGTTAGAATAATATAGTTATTTTTATAAAACTTGTGCGTATGTTACATTTTAAAAAGCTGCTTTCATTTTTTTATTAATTGAAATATGTCTCATAAATTATTAAAAGTTGTTAATTATTATTACTTAAAAAATAATATTTTTTATTTTAAAAATAATTTTAGCAAATGTAGCATTAAGTGAAGTTCAAAAGAATGCTGATCTGCAGTGATAATAATGACAATACATTTAGAATTTCATCTTGCATAGACATAAAAACGCAATCGACTGCAAAATATTGAAAGAAATTTCATCTGCTTCCACTCCAACAGTTTGCTTGACATACAAGAATGCGACGAATTCCCTCTAATCTTAAACTGTTTTAAAGTCAATTAATACAACAATTAATACATCAAAACATAAGCATGATTATTAATACATCAATTAATAAACATGATAGCAAGGAATAATGGTATGACACATTTTGTCCTTTGATGATTAAAAAAAAAACGGGGAATAATACAATATTATGAAGGATAATTAAATGAAAGACGGCTTCCATTCGTTTGCTGTAGCACTTCGAGACAATGAATTAAATGCCGAATTTATCTTTTATATAAAATATTGATTCCTTACTATTTAATAAGGATCCCTTTCCGAAAGCAGGTCAATTTAATAATGCTAATTCTAAGTGACAGGTTCTGGATTCTGATGCGCAACTGAAATAGCTTATTTTAACTATTTCCTCTGCTGACATATGCATGCAGAAAATGACTATTTTGTGTTCAGTGATAAATAATTTACAAATATAATTATACTGCTAAACATTTATGGAAACTTTTCTCAAGTATCAGTGAATCGTTTTATTAGTTTATCTTTCAACTTCTAATAAAAGGAGATAAACAGATACAAATGAGGGGGTTTCTTTTCTTTTTTTTTTTTGAAAGAAGCACAATGTTTCCGACAATTGATGAAGGTTGTTCAAAATTGAGATTTAATTGATTTTCATAAATTGAATTGCATTGTATTGCTGATGGCAATTCTTCGCATTCGAGTATTCTGGTTTTCTAAGGCTTCATTAATTCATTCTTCAATTAATCAACAGAAGAATATTGTGAATATATGGAAACGAATCCACTGAAATTATGCTTTTGAATCATTGAACATGTCTTTAGTATTTGCAAAATTTGAAAGTCTTTTTTACATAATAGTAAAAACTATTCCTTTTGCATTTTTACTTGCAAAATGATTCAAAATTGTTTTATTAACATGATCACTCAGCTCAAAATATTCATTCGTTCAAAATATTCATCGTTTCAAAACCTACTCCTTATATTCGAAGAAGTTTCCAAAGTAATGAAAAGTTTTGATGAGAAATGTATCATTCTTTTCCGTATTTACAGTTTCTGCTCAGGTAATTAACTTATTTCTTTTGGGATGTACTGTAGCTTCTTATCCAGAAATGAGCCCAATGTACATATTAGCCTTTTGTCCTATTGCAGATACGATGTATTTGTACATTCCAATCTTTTTATGTTAGCAACAATGGTTCAGTTGCTTTCAAAAATCTTCTTCGTTCGACACCAGGGGATGAAATAAATACTTGAATGAAATACTCTTTGTGACGGCGTAAGAAAATTAGTAATTAAATACAAATATTGTATTTATTGTATTATTGTATTTAAATATATTGTATTATTGTAATTAAATACAAATATTGCTACAAACTGAATGATTCGGTGAAATATTCTCAACTCAATCGCCAGAAATTTTGAACGAAATGCTACCAGTGGGTTTCACATCAGGGCAAATTTCACTGCCAAATATCTTCAGCATTTCAGTGACATCAAAACGGATTAGAGGCTGAAAAAGTATTTCGTGCAATTGAAACCAATTACAGGAATCACGGTTGACTGAGTGAATGATCCACTCTTGAGACCGAGACCAAAAGACATTTATGAGATTTAAAATATTATTGATTTTAACAATCAAATCTGGACAGCCACATACAAGTACATCTTCACGATTGTGGAAGCAGGTGACGGGGTTAATTTTACGAAAGAGGAAGCAGTTAAACATCCAAAAGAATTTATTGACAATTATAATTCAATGTGCCAATAAGCCCATCACACACATAGCACTTAAAAATATCTTTCAAATGATCAAGATGTGAAATATCAATCAAAGCTTTGCAGCGAACGGGACACACATTTAAAAAATTAATCAGAAACGTCGTAGAAACAACAATATTGGCAGGTTCTTTCAGTGATAAAATTTTTGTCGTTCTTCGCATTCCTGAGATTCCAACAAATATGCAATTTCATTGAAAAATATAGCAATTTCTATTCGAAAGGTGTTTGCAATCACGATCGAAAGAACTCTGAGCTAATCTTTAGATTTGATTTCGATTTGTGATTTTTTTTTGGCGCAATAGCTACACAATTGGCCATGCTGCGCCAAACCAATGATGAAATATAAAAGTTACATTTGGGAGTTAAAAGAATACGTATAAAAGATGATAGACTGCAATAAGATCGTATATAAAACGGCAATGCTTTAGAACTTACAGTTCCAGTTGAAATAATAATAAAACATCAATTAAAAAAATATGAAATCAATGCTTTGGTACCATTGATAACAGAAGAGACACTTAGTAAGCGAACTAAATATTAGTATAAAATCTAATATCCTTTAAAAAGTTAAGAATGTTCTGGTGATGTTTTTCACCCACGTGGTCCTGCAAGTTCAATGTAGTTGAATGAAAAAAAATGAAAACGTTGTGAATTAAGATCAGGACATTCAATTAAAATGTGCTTAACGGTAAAATCCACGTGACATGTGGGACACTTTGGCACAGATTCTCTAAAAAGAAGATGTCTGTGGGTAAATCGTGTATGTCCTGTACGCAGGCGAGTCAATTTAATGTCTACTTCACGTATAGGGAGAACAGGCCACATTTCAATAGTTGGTTAGACGGAATGAGGTTTATTTTCTGTTTGCAGATCCCATGTCAGTTGCCAAGAAGAAAAAATATGTTTCGCCAAGGACTTCTTAACATCACTAATCTTCAGAATTGTGCAGTTTAGATCTAGCTATCTTGGATCCTTCCAATTATATATTTAGTATTCTAGATTCGACAATAAAGACAATCTCTGCAAATATACAGATAATCACACCATAAAGAATATCGTATTCCAAAAAGCATTGTAAGATTTTATCTTGTTTAAAAGACAAAATTTATCTTTCATTTTTCTCGTTTAACCAGACTCTATGACAGAAACGCGTGATCCTGTAAAGATGATGTAAAAAAACTATATTCATTTTCTTGACACATAATTCAAAATTTCGATGATTTTTTTCAGATCCGTTAATTTATTAGATCTTGATTGAGTTCGAAAAGAATAATTTTTAAAAAGCAACTTTTGATGCTTTTAGCAATGATCTAAATCAGATTGAGGTTTATTCTACAGCCACTAGAAATCTTTCCTCGAAAGTAAAAATGAAAAAAATTACTTAAAATAAAATATAGAATTAAAAAGTCTCTACATTAAATTTAAAAATTTGACCTTCAAGATTTAATTATTTATTTTTACGACTACCTGTAGCGCGGAATTTCATGGTTGTAAGCAAAATATTTCTGGGACATGCATAAGCCAATTTTTTTGTAAGTTGCAGATAATAAAATATGTAGTGAAGGGTAAGATGTATTTGAAAGTTATCGACAGTCACACTCATATTCAACTCACTTTCCCAATAGTTCCGATTAGCATCCCGTAGGTTAGAAGAGTACCGATAGCGGTGAATATGAGTGATCTTTGAAAAGTGTACACTTTCCATGCACTCAGATTCTTACACTGTACACAGATTTTCTTTAATTTTCCCATCAATTCTGTCTCGGAGTTCGGAATGTGGCTCGATAACACTTCCTTAAAGAGAGTCAATTTCTCATTTACTATGGAAGCCGAAATCATTATCAGCATCTGATGAACAAAGCAAAGGATTCCCAAAACAACTTTTGAAAAGAAATAAAGAATGGTTGAGTTTGGGTAGAAAGCTATCATATATCCTGATCTGAACAAACCAATCGAAGCTATTGAAAGTTCAATAAAAATTGAAAAGGAAAAATGTTTCTCCAAACTATTCAGCACTTCTGATATAACGGTGAAAACCTCCAGTTGTTTGTTAAAATTCTCAGTAGAATCTTCTGACTTAATTTTATCCATTAATAATTGAAGGTAGATTCCAGAATGAATACAAATGACACTGTAAAATATTCCGAAAATAGAAAATAAAAGATTTGTCGCAATGTAAAATAAAAATGCAATACTTTTAAAAAATATTAAACAAGTATTCTGGTTTATAAATTGTGTCACTGTATAGTCAGCACATAATCTTTTTTTCAAAAATGTATGTGATGAGTTGCTTAAATAATGAAGCACTATGCCTAAATAAAATGTCATTGCTAAGGCGAATGCGAAGAAAATTGTTACTAAGTATCCCAATTTGAGGGAATTATTCCCTCCAGTCATCCTCTGTACGCTTTTCAAGATCCTAGTCATTCGGAACATCTTTCCTCGGCTTCTGTATATTGATATGTACAATATCAGTGACAGCAACAGTTGAAAGAAACGGGCCGTTCCATTCTTGACGTCATCGAACATTGCTATGTAACGTATTATATCTATTAAAGATATAAAGCAAGTCATAAGAATAAAGTATTTGACATAGTGACAGAAACAATATGTTTTGTTAAAGCGTTTGGCAAATGAGCAGTTCTTTATGACTCTATAGTTGTTCATAGTTCCGATTCCAATGAAATGGAAAAAAATAAATATTATCCCAAATTCATTTAAAAATTGGCCTTTATAATGATTGCTGTTTCTTAACCGTTTCGCATATTTGGCTGAACGCGGTTGCGGTACTTTGGTGGGTGGTTTAGTTTTCCCTCTGGCAATGAGCTGTTTAAATTTAGAGATCATTTTTTAAAAAATAGAGTGTTATTTCATTATAACTCATTTGCTGGAATACCTACAAAGCTAACAGAATTCCTTAAGCAATAAGCGTTCTTTCATGCAGTACCTTTTGGAGATTAAATAGTTGAATTGTTCCATTTTACAAAAACCTTGCGCCTTCTTTGAGCATATTTAAAGGTATCCGTTATCCGTTGAAAAATCTTAAAAACCTAACACATTTAGATATTATGGATTTTTCTTCATTTAAAATCACGCAACCTTTGCTTGACCATTTTATTATAAACTTTGGACTGAGAATTCTTTTTAAAAATATTGCAGCTCTTCGTAGAGGATAAATATTAATTGTTTGAAAAAATTAAACTTTTTAAATCAATATTAAGCAAACTAGTTAAACTTTATTTGCATATTCGGGGCTGTTTTTCACGTTATATAGGCAGTGGTATTGAGTCTGTTCACTGATTTTGCTGAAACATTTTTTGCTTTGTCTCTCCATAGCATTCATATCCAATTATTCCGTGCACAAGCAAAGAATACTAGAGTCATTCTAAAGACGAGTTTTAAATGGCTGAGTACTTGAAGTTTTTAAAATGCATCAACTAAGAAAGAAATTCCGCAGATTTCTGAAGTTTTGATTTTAACTGCTAAGTTAAAAAACTTAATTTATTTTTTTCGGGGACTTTGTTTTCCATTTGTAGTATTATCACTGCATTGGATTATTAAGTTTCCATTTTCTTATTTCAAACATTAATACAAATAATATATCTTTATCTCCAAACGAATTAAGTCTAATATTGGACATCATAAAATTTACAAAATTCTATTTTAGGTAGATAACATTGTTCGTGATATGAAACATTTCATTTTTATTTAATGCATCTTTATAAAAAAGAGACCAAAGAAGTATTTAGGACTTATACCGTTCATTGAGAACTCCTTAAAAAGCGTTTGAACTTCTTCAATTTAAATAAGTTCTAAAACTTCTCAGATCCTGCAGTTCTGTATTTCGAGCATAAGAAAAAAATTCTTTTTTGAAAATTATTTTACATCGTATGGTTTGGATAGAAATGCATGTTTGAAAGCGCGATCCGATTCTGAATAAGAGAAACCTTTTGAAGCTGTTTTGGAAAACCTGATTTTTAATTTCGGACTTCAAACCGATGATGGATTTCGCGACCGATCTAGCTTTTTTTTAAAACATACTATTGAAAATGGATGATTGAATTGCTTGCAACGTGCTTCAATAATTGATTCAATTCTCTGAATAAAACTAAGTCGTTTCGAGTTTTATTATGCTTAAAATGTGATGCATGATGATAAATTGATGTTCGAAATAAAGAAAATGGTGTGAGACCTTTCATATTCTTGATTAGTTTTATTTCAACTTTCTTCTCAAAAATAAATTATTCCTTAATAAACGTCAAACCTTTCAGAAATATTTCAATTCATGTTAGATCAAACCAATCAAATCAATTGAAAATACTTTATGTTAGAATCGAAATAAAAATGTGATCACGTATTCATAGCTAGCAATTTATCACTTTCTTTCTGGAATAACAATAAGAGATCATTCTAATTCTATAGTATATCCAATTTTTATTTTTTTGCTAAAAAGCTTCAAACACTAAAAAGGCTTTGCAACAATCGCAACAGAATATCATTCACAAAATATAAACATATATTATTTTCCAAATAATTATCTTTTTGCCTTTTTGATATTTGAATTTAACTTGAAGAATAATGAGTCTAGTTAAATATAATTCACTTTTTTAAAAAAATGCATAACATAATGAGTTCAATTACATTGTAATTCACCTCTGAGAAACAGTTTTGTTATTACAAGGGTTACTCGGAAATAATTTACGACTGTGAATTAATAATTAATGTATTTGATCCCAACCTACTTCTATTTACCTATAATTTGTCAATATCACGACAATATTTGCGATGCTAATTTTAATATCTTTAAAACTAGTAGATTCAAGCATAATGATACTTATAAATGTATGAAAATTAAAATCTGGGAGAATTTCTACACACAATGATACGACAAGTAATTATTATGACATTTTTCAGTGCCAAAATATGTACTTGCTTTCTTTACTTAATCGTTTAAATATTATTATCAAATATTATACTGAAGAGTCAGAGAAACGGGTATATGAAATCGTATGCAAATAATGGAGCTTTTCAACCAATAAGCGTAACGCGATGTTGCCGACAGTGCATATATTAGAGAACAGGTGTCTGAGGTGGCTCTTACATTGGTTCTTGCTGGTATAATGACAGGTTATAAATATTTAAGTGATTTTTAACTGGGGCTAATCGTCGGCGCAATTCCGAAGTAGAGATGAAATTTGGATTTTCGCAACCTCCCATTTCTATAGTGTACCACAGATACTAGGTTTTCGGTAAAACTCCAAATTTTTGACAGCAGTGCCGCTTGAAAAAAGGCCTTGATAGAACGGTATCATCGATACCTGGAAGGAATCTTTACACGAGACAGACGTTCAGCATTTCCTCAGATTGCTACGGATTTTAATGCAGGCCCATCAATAAGTAGAGTACGCACAGCGCAACGTAATCTAATTGATATGGGTTTTGGCAGTTACGAACCCTCTAGTGTACCATTGTTGACTCAGCGCACAAAGATCTGCACCTTACCTGGGCTCGCCAACGGTGCCATTGCACTCTTAATGATTGGAAAAGCGTTGTGTGGTCGAAGGAATCACGTTTCCAAGTGTATCAGGTTGGTAGCTTTAGAGAAGACTCCATGAATCTAGGGATTTCTCGTGCTTACAAGGAACTGTTTAAGCTGATGGAGGCTTTGTGATGATAAGTTAATGGGTGGAGACTCAAACATTAAAAGTCAGTGTGGCTTTAACATCCTTTTCTGGCCCTCTACATGCATCCATGTCCTGTGTGCATTCTGACGGACGTAGACGATTCCAAAAGGATAATGCTACACCCCACAGGTCTACAGTAGCAACCGAGTGGCTTGAGGAGCATTCTTGTGGAATTTATTTACCTCTTTTGGCCACCTAATTCTCCTGATATGAATATTATCGACCATATCTGAGATGTTTTAAAATGTACTGTCACTCCCAAAACTTTTTGGATCCACCTGAAAGAATCATGGTGTGAATTGCCCACAAAATATCTTCACAAATTAGTTGAATCCATGCCACATCGTGCTACGGCACTTTTGCATGCTCGTGATGGCTCTATACAATATTAAATAGGTGTACCAGTTTTTTTTTGGTACTTCAGTGTATAATCAATCTTTTTCTCTTCAATTAAAGTAATAACTGAATTAATGTCCCATGTTTTTAATTTTTGAATATCTTAAAATCAAAATAATTTTAAAAAATTAATTTTAAAAAAATAGTACATTTGAAATTTATATCCATCAAACTAATAGAGTTTATCATGCAGTGTATCAAACGCATTTCAACTTAATTGCTTCTAAATATTAAAGAAATATATTAAAAAGGTGGTAAAAAAGTGAACAAATTTATGTAAAGATGTATTTCGATCATTAATATTTTGCTTTTATCTTTTTCTCGAATATTCAATGTCACTACAAGTTTAAGTGGAATTTTCAACAATCTATGCGTGTCCCAACCCTGCTCCATTAGTCAACGGAGGAGAGGTTGCTCATCGTCATAACATCACATTCCCTTAGGACATGCGAAACTATATGAGAAAGAACTGCATATGAGTTTTGGAAGAATGTACACTTCTGTTTTGATATCTGAATAGCATCCTTATCTAGAATGTGGTACAAGTCTGCCATTTTATTGTTATTGTCACATACAAAATGTCTATATATAGTTTTCAAAATGCTGATTATAATTCCAAATATGTTTTTGCAATTCATCGGAATTTTTAATTTTTTTGAGTTGCTAAAATAGTGCAACACTATACCTACAGCATGATCTGAAAGATCACAGTCATTTATCTGAAGCATGCGAGAGAGGTTATTTAGAAATTTATATTATGTTTTGTTTATTAGGCGAAAAATACGTATTTCTGTTTGGAAACGCGAAATTATCAGAAAATGTTTTGCAGATTAATCAAATATTAAATCCTGATTTTTGTTAAATTAAAATAACACGTCTTTAAGCCTTCAATATTTTTCAGTTTGATAAAATCATGGAAGGATTTACCAATGATTTACTGATCAGTTATTAATAATGCTGCCGTTGATGCTAATAATTATTGAAAACTCACATTGCCCGTGAAAATGAAAGTGAACTGAGTTACAAATATCATATTGAAATAAAATTTTACGTAATTGTTAGGAATTTCGGAAGCTAAAACGTATCATTCTGCGACGCACGAAACTCAAACTAATTTAAATGGATTGGAAGTTAGCCATTTAAATTCTGTGACCAAAAAAAATCTAATTTATTTTCTTCTTGAAGCGTCAGCAGTTACTGAGCCAAATTATTTCAGAAGGCAACAAATTTTCTAAAGGGTTCCAGTTGTTCTTTATTTTTTGTTAATCTATAGGTCAAACGAAATTAAACTTATTTCGTTTGAATTTGAATTGCTTATTTCTAGAGGAATGAGTAACTGCATTTGTGGAGAATTTACAAGGACTTGCCTTTTCCAGAACCAAACAATTTTCCTGTAGAACTGAAATTTTGTTTCTTTTAAGTGAATAATTCTACTGCAAATATCTATTGTAGGAGCTAAATTTCATGGAATGATTACAATAATTACAGATTTCAAATTCAATTCTTTCTCAAAACTGCACAACATAAACACGTCTTGAGCAATTAATCAATCTTAAAATCAGTTAGTCTTGTTTCAAAAAATGGTTTTATTTAATCACTGATGGGACGAAAACAAATACGAATGAGCACCTTTTAAAAAGCAGTCGAGGCCTATTCGATGAAGGTTTGATAATCTTTTTTTTTATATTAGAAAGAAATTCTTCCGACGCAAATATGAAAAATATAAATGAATTGAATTCAGGAATTTGACATCAACCCTTCAAATTACCTACCAGGTACAGGAAACAATTAATCAATTGCTTTCATTTAATGCAATTTTGGTGCAGACCGATTTTTACTTCGATTCGTTAAATTACTTTACATTTGTTTTTACTGTAAATCAGTTGATAACAATCAATAATATATTTCCAAAAGATAATAATTACCCTACGATTTCTGTACTTTAACAAATAAAAGAATTGTAACAGAAATAGTTTGAAGTGATGTTTTTATTGTTACAAATTGTCCCGGACATAACGCTATCTCAGATGTTCGATTAATAACAATCACTAACCTTAGATCAAATGATAATAATTACCAAATGTTTTTGTTCTAATGAAATAACAAATAAACTAATAAAAGAACTGTAACAAAAAATTACGTTAAATGTTGAAGTTTTTATTGTTACAAATTGTGTCAAATTTGGAGCAAATTTTAACAGAAAACAAACTTTGAAGAAATATTTCTAGTTCTAAAATTTACAAAGCAGTTTATTGTTTTTATGCATTTTGAGGATGAAAAATTAAGCTATAAAATTAAGCAATAAAGGAATTGTAAATATGTAAGAAAATATAAACATTTTCAAACTTTTATACCTAGTCCTGCTCTCACATAAACACGTTATTTCATTTTAGGCAGTTATAATTATTCAAAAAAAATTTATGGTTTACGGTCATTTTGGTTAGAATCATTTTAAGCTAGCACAATAGTTAATTTCTGAAAGTTCATTTTTAAAAAAAGTCATAGTTATTAAATAGTTAAAATTACCTATGATTGTACTATTTACAATGAAATTCACCGTATTTCTGGCACAGAGGTAACGCGTCTTCCTCGTGTTCTGGGAATCGCGGGTTCGAGTCCCGGTTTGGGCATAGTTCTTCTTCTATTTGCCATCTGTGAGATGTGAGACTGTGCCCCCATGTAAAAGGGGGCTGCGCGTGTGAGGTGAGTGTGTAGATAAGGCGTACTATTGGCGCTCCTTCAAAATCAAGAGACGCTCCATTTGGCTTAAATCTGCTGCTGTACAGCAGGGGGCTTGTCCATGGTAAGTGCCATAAATTTGTAACAACAACAATGTAATTTAAATTTGAAGACGATTCTGTGTGGATTAAATATCTGTCTTATAATTTAAAATAAAACTTTGAAATTATAATTTAAGTTAATTAAATTTTTGACTTAGATTTAGATTCTATTTAGAGAGAGTTTAGCTCATATAGTATATGTTTCCATTCAAAAATAAAATCCATTTTGTCCTGGAAAATAGCTACTGAAGTTATTCTGTAATTTCATGAAATAAATATTCTATGAAATAACTAAGAATTCTATGAAAGGCGTATATTTTAATTGTAAAATATATATGTAAAGGTCATTTTAAAATTGTAAAATATATATGTAAGGTCATTTTACTAAATTCAATATTCTTCAGATTTTATTTATTAATTATTTTAAATTATCTTCGGCTTTCATTTTCTCGAAAACTATGTCAATTAATTTCAATTAGTTTTAAAAATTGATTTTGATAGAAAAGCAATTAATTGACATTTGCACAATGACAACAGTAACAGTCATTTGGCGGCCATTACACATCTGTCTGCCTTTCCTGATGATAACAAAATCGTGCAGAGGCGCTTATTTTCAAGATTTGTCAATACTACTTTGAAGAAGCGATTCCTGATACTTACACTGACTGCTAACTATAACTGCGACTATTTTTATTTTCGTACAATCTCAGCAGTGTTAATCGGAATTATGAATGTTTTTTTTATATATATAGAAATTTTATATTTGACAAAAAAAACGTAAATATACACCTTGTTTGATTTATAAAATATTTTATTTTTAATGTAAAAACTACTTTTTTACAGAATTTCATTACACTAAAAAATATTTTATCGTCTGAAAAGTGTGATAACATTTATTGATAACAGTCATTGTAAGCTATAAAAGAAACCAGAGAGCTGGTTTTCTTTTATAGCTATCAATGACTGTTTTATAGGTACTTCAATTTGTGTGTTTGGGTGTAAGAGATATCATATGAATATTTTGCGACACTGAATAAAATAATTAAATCTTTGAGAGGGAAGTATAAAATTAAATCGTATATACATTGACACCGGAAGTATTTATATTGCAACGCATGTATAGTGATGAAAATCTGCTTTCAAACTTTCTTTTTACAATCTTTCAGAAATCAGCTGATGTATTCTGGCAATAGGTCTTCCAATGTATTTTTGTTCTTCTACAATCAAAAAATGTTATTAAAAATTGTGTATACACCTCGGTATAAATTATTTCAAATTGGTTTAATTTTGAAAAATGTATTAAATTGGAAGAAACAAATATGGAAACAATACGGAAATGAAATCTATATTATCACCAGACCATTGAAAACAGTACAAAATATATATTTGAAACAAAAACAAAAAATTTTTAGTCTAAAAATATCTTTAATAAAATAGTCAAAAGATAAATTTAAAATATTTCTAAATCAGATCACTAATTCGTAACATAGTAACTACTAAATTCTCTTTCTTCAAAATCTTCACCCATTTTATACTTAATAAATTTTGAAAATCCCGAAAAATCGAAAAATATATTATGGAAACGAAATTTAAATCACTGAAAAGATAAAATTTTAAACAGTATAAATATCTATTTTATTTTATGAGAAAAAAATTTCCGAAGTTACAACGAAAAGCATTTTTTTTCATTTCTGAGTTATTAAATATTTAAATTTATTTTTTGCCCTATAAGGGGACATTAATTCTCTCTGGTCCTTAATGATAAGTATGCAAAATTTAATTGAGTTCGCTCTAATTGTTTAAACCTAACTATGAGAAATAAAATGAGGAGATGCGAAACTTCGCGACTTCATAAGCATTATTGCCTTTATTATAAATATTCGAAATGTAGGTTCTTTAATCACATTTGCATTATCTACAAATGAAAAAAAAATCAACATAGAAAGTACACATATAGTATAGTATCTACACAATAAGTATACTGAATAATTGACTGCTCTTTTTTCATTTAAAACAATTAACATTCACATTTTGAGGCATCTTCGTAATTCCTCCATTTTTTTAAATCAAATTTTTCTCTTGTAGCCACAAAAATGTCCAAATCCATTTTTTTCCAAAAATAGATTTGGCCAAAGATTTTAGCTTTTTTAAAAATGTTTTCTACCATTTGAAGTTTAGTGTAGTTATATTAACGTCCCATTTTTGACATTTAACTATTTTAAAAAATGAGAATATAAAATATATTTATATAATTTTACTACGCATGATGCTGTTGATCATGTTTTTATAAAATGATTTATAAGCTTCCATTTTTTTCTTCTCAAACCTGTACCTTGGGCAATTTCGAATTTAGTGAAGTGTCTCCCATTTTACGAGGCTGAAATAGACGATTATTCAACGGTACAAAATGTTTCTGTTCTTTAAAGAGATTTACTGGTACAAACATTCTCTGTTATTAGAGTGCAACGCAAGTCTCGTCGGAAATCTCCTTCAGCGTCACTTTCCACAATAAAGGCAATCAATTATTCGAGCAACAGTTGGCGATGAATTTTGGCAAGCTGCCTGAACCTTTGGCACTGAACTTGACTTCAATTACATTCAAAGGTCATCCTAGCTTTTGACATTTGGGACAGTGTTTTATAAAAGTGCCAATGTTTTAAATGAACTTTACATTGAATACAATAATATTTGTCAAATACCGCCACATAGATCTATAGATAATACATTTACGCATTACACATTTTTTTTGTATTACTTACATTAATATGATGTAATGATTAGTTATTCGGCATTAAATGTATTAAGTATTAATAAGTATATAATAATATTAATAAATATAAAATAAATAAATATTATTAAATATATATATATACTTAAAAATAAGTATGCATATTTTTAAGTATATCTTAAGTATAAATATTTATTAAGTATAATTCTAAAAAAGAATATTTAGAAAACTTCAGTGTTTTCAATATTTTATTTAAATTGACAGCAATTTTCTTATAAAAAAGTGAGATACATTGAAACAATATCTTTAAAGTAACTGAGATTATTATCTTAAAAGCAGAATTAAATGCAAAATATATAAATTTTAACAAAAGTATATGATTTATTAAAAATCAAAAGTACCGAGCTTATCATAAATATGTATATATAGATATTAAAAGGTATATACTCACAATATTAAATAAAATATATGCTCACAATATTACTTTGTTAGTTATACGTATAGTTATTTTTGAGAAGTT
>JAOUZG010045252.1:0-13335 GCA_026289955.1 Argiope argentata | reverse complement strand
GATAATTTTTTCCCTTTTACTCGTAACGCATGCTTGGAGCTTAAGTTTTAATTTTATCTTATACTATAATACGAGGAATGGTTGCCAAGTCGAAAATCGCCCCACATTTCCGACATTTCAACATTCATCAGAAAAAAATAAGGATAACTTTGATATTTTTACTAAATACGGAATGTATTGTTTTAATAAATCACAATTGAAAATTTAAATATTCGAGTTAGCTTCGATACCTGTTTCCTCCGCGCGGAGCTCGGTCACCCGCTGGTATGTTCTAAACTCAAGATGTTCCTTCATAATTTTTAGAGAACTGATGACCGGCCATAGGGGTGGTGCGTCCTCCTCGTGTTCTGGGCGTCCCGGGTTTCTAACTCCGATTCGGGCATGGTTGTTTTTCTGTGTTCTATCTGTAAAGTGAGCGAATGTATCCCCTTTAGTCGTACTCTTGACCTAGTTGGTGCTACTACAAAACAAGAGACGCTGATTAGGTTTAATCTAATCTTGTCCATGGTGCCCCCTGGAGGGGAATGCAATTGTAATAAAAAAGTGTGCCAAATGCGATATATTTATGTCGTGTTTTTGAGTTACAGAGAACTCAAAAACGGTCAACTCATTGTTAGATTTGGCTCAAAATTTGAAACAAGACTAGAATATAGATGATAATTCTATTTATCCGCTGTGTCTCTTTGTTTTATAATTATCGCGTTAATTTGTATTCCGAAAAGACGGATTTCTTCTGAACGGATTTTACTCAAAATTTGACGGGAATCTCTAAATTCGGTTTAAAACACATATATAAAATTTCAACTTCCAGCTCAAAGCGATTTTGAGTAAACTTTGCAACAAATAGACAGACATAAATTATCCAAAAATGGGTCTTTAAGCCGCAAAAAAGTCTGAAACGAGTAAATTCCTCAAAAATCCCGAGTTCGAGTGTTTTTTTGGTGATTACTATACTTTTTACATATTAGGTATATGAGAGGCAGTGTCCTGACATAGCGGTAGCGAGTCTTTCCCATGATCTGGGCATCTCGGGTTCGAGTCCCGGTTCGGACATGATTGTTCTATCTGTAAGGTGTGTAAACGCCCCCTCCCTCCCCTGTAAAAAAAGGCTGTGCAAGCGAATGTGATGAGTGTGTAGCAAAAGTTGTACTCTTGACCCTACCTAGTTGGCGCTACTACAAAACAAGAGACGTTGATTAGGCTTATATCGCTGACTATCTCAGCGAGCTTGTCAGTGGCAAGTGCCATAAGAAGCAACAACAACAATCGATAACTGGTGGGAGTGGCCTCCCCAAATCTTTCTAGTGTACTGTCAGTAAGGGTCTTATTTCCTTTCCTTGCCTAAAATTGTAGACCTTGGATAAAAAAGAGAATGCTTTCGTAGCATTTATAAACAATAGTTAGAAAACGTATATCGTTGGCATAAATCTATCACTTTTATTAAATCTTCCTTAAAAAATATTTTTTCGATTCCATTTTTCAGGCTGATTAAAATCGAAATTTGTTAAAGAACTACAGTTACAGTTAAAAGATAGCATACCAAATTTCATTAATTTATATGCTGCAGTAATAAGTTATTACATTTACATGACCGTGAAAGTAAAGACCCACAAACGCTCAGCCCATTTACAGATTTGGTTCAAAATTTGCTAAAAATATACATTTTAAATTATAAATTTACGTATTAAATTTAATCAATTTTTACGCTTTAAGTTTTGTGCTTATCGAGTTAACTTTTTGGACAACCAGAATTCCTATGAATTGGATTTCGCTTAAAATTTGACAGAAATCTACGATTTCGATCTCAAATTTATGCTAAATCAATTATGCTCAAATTATGCTTTATCTGTCTAGCTCAAAATATTCTTGAGTTATCATATTGACAGATAAACAGACAGACAGAAAAAGCATCTAAAATGTATTATTTTTTTAAAAATTCAGGAGTTTTGAAAGTATTAAGATTAAAAAAAAGTCTCAAGTTCGAATTTTTTGGCAATTACAATATCGTTTTTTTATTTACATTTTATACACAAGAAAGCAATTAAAAAAAGGAATAATATGTGTGCTGGGCTTCAAGAATTTCTTTGATGATAAACAACAAACTTTTAACTTTTATTACAAAGGATTATATTATCTCGTTAAAAGTATCCCCTAACTCTATGATATTAACATTTAAAAGTATATTTGATAGATTTTTTTTAAATTAAGAATACTAATTGTACTTAAAGAAAATACTTTTTTGAAGTTTAAAGAATTGTTTTTCCATATAAACATAATATTTAGAAATTATTAAATGTTCTTTATTATATTGATGTTTAATATGTTTAGTGTGAATATGTATGCTTGAAATAAATGGAAAAAAACCCCAAAAAGCGGTTCTCATCCATAAATACTGACTTGATTCAGCCTATTTTGATTTTATATGAAGATTTATGGCTTCTATATATGTTATCAAAAGTCGCTTGTACCCTGTATATTGTAACGTTTTTAGAGTAGCGGGTTCGGATTGAAGGGACTTTACTTGAGGACAGCACAAACAAATTTATTTACAGCTATTTTACAGGTATTTACAGGATGACTTGATGAAGTAAAATTTCAGATAAACGCAATCCAGAAGTCAACAGTCACTTACAGCATAAATACAAGCCTTAAGCTCAATAAAAACAGACTGCAAAACAGCTATCGTACAGCACAGTAAACAATAAATCGTAGCGTGCTCAACGTCAGCAGCAAACGTAAGCACAGCTCACTAATAACAAGCGGGAAAAGTAATCCGCTCACTACAACGAGTCGCTACTCTTCCGAGAGGATTTGCTGGAACTGCGACAACCCGTCCTTTATATAGCCGAGCAAGTAAGCGCCCAAAAGCACGCAGAGCTTCATGAACGATCCAGCGGCAACCAGACTATTCTTTTCGCCAAATCAACTCGGCTGGCGTGAAGTTCGTCAGCCGTCGCCAACGCATTTTCCTTCGGAGAGCTTTCACGGCGCTCGCCCGCTTGTAACAGTTTCTATTTCAGAGATTTGTAAAATTTTGGCAGAGCTCCTGGCCTCAAAAACTGGCCTATTTCACAATTAATTGCGACACTTCATAAGCACTGGGAATCAATTAAAAAACTCTTTGTTCAGAAGTATACTTTTAAATTGTAATTCCTTTTATTTTAACGAGATGCAATTTGCCAAAGTAGATTGATTTGACTAAAATAATATTATTAGTATGGGAAATGAATAACAGGTCATCTATAGACGGCTGTTTATTTATTTATGCATAAAAGGAATGCTTACTTTATAGAAAGAAAAATCAAGTAGAAAAATCAATCAAGTCAGCAGATTTTAAGCCTAAGAAATGCGTATCTTTGTTTTACAAGTTGCGCCATCAAGGGCCAAGAGTACGACTTAGCTACACACTCGTCACAACCCTTTTTAAGGGGCGGACTTCATTCATGCTAATTCATTCATTCATCCACAGATCGTAATTTAGACCTGGAACAGAGAACGATCACCTCTGACCCAGTACCCCCCAGTGGTATTACTCTCGACATGGAGGACTTTGCGACCAAGACAGTCGCCACACACTCGGGGAATGTTTTGGCCGGTGAGTTTCGAACTCGGAACCTTAGTAGTACGAGTCAACGGCCTACCAACCAGGCCATCCCGGCCAAATACAGTTAATAAAACAGATAATTGAATATAAGTCTGAATGAAAGTTTTATAATGTTTTATGAAAGAATAAAATTTCCAAAATGTGTTATTCAACAGATTTGAACATATTCTAATTCAGGAAAATGCACACAGGCAGAATATTTAATGAAATATTAAATTTTTACTTGCTTGCGGTTTTTTTTTTTTTTTTTTGGAAATTTTTTTTCGCAAGATCCATTGCTACCCAAACTTCATCAATCATATAAATAATTTTAATTACTGGTATTTGAAAATTTGTCTAAAAACTAGAAAATGTAATTATTAATCCACAATTTTATTGGAATTGAACGTTGTCCTTGCCAAAGATCATTGATTAATCTTGGCATCAATGCAAGTCAGGATAATTAAATTTTAACCCCCTAATCTTATTATCAATTATAAAATAGCCAGAATTGCAGGCTCATTTTTATATAGTTTTAACAGAAATCCAAGTTTATGGAATATTTGTGCTTAAATTAAATATTATCTATATGAAATACGAAAAGCAAATGGGCAATACATTTAAGCAGCCTGATTTATTTAAAACTAGCTCTTACCCGCGACTTCGCACGCGGGGAAATTCTGATGTGTATATGTGAGAACTGATGGTATAATCACAATGTAAAATGTTATCAAAACCATATGCATGCATAAATTTTCAACTCCAATTGGAACAACGCAAAGACGTGAATTTTAAGCACCAGTTGGGGTAACGCAATGCAGATTATAAAATTTTAATTTCAATTCATCTATTTTATTTTTTATTCATAAAAGCACTTCTGGAGGAATCGAAAAATCTATTAATTAACCATGTTTAATTTTAAATTTATCATACACTACGAAAATAACACAGAATCGCTTGAAATAACCGGTCGAAAACATGTTACGCCTAACACCATTAGCGTAGGGGAAAAACTACTTAAAAGCTATGTACTTGAAACCATAAAGGTACTTTTAAAAAATTTAATCGAAAATGATGAAAATAGGCAAAAGGAATATGTAAAGCAAAAAAAAAAAAATCAAGAGAAATGAAAAGAAAATATTGAATTATATTAACACAGGAACAGTTAAAAAAATTAACAAACCTTCCTTTAGAATAGTAAGATAGTATTAAAATGAAAAACGGAAACGGAAAAATAAAAACAAACGATTAGATTTTTTTTGTTTTTTGTTCCGATGAAAAAGGCTTTCTGTCGGGAAATCCTTCAATAAATCACAAAGAATTCCATTTGATAAGATAATATTAAAAGAATACCTGAAATAGAAAAATAAAAAAATCTATTTCAGGTATTCTTTCCTTCAATAAATCACAAAGAATTCCATTTGATAAGATAATATTAAAAGAATACCTGAAATAGAAAAATAAAAACAAACGATTCAAAAAGCTCAGGCAGATGTTTTCAGATTTTTTTTTATATTTTGGGCGGAAAAGTTAGTTTTTAATTAATAAAAAATCAACCACTCAGATAACCGATATAAAAATTAGCCCATGTTCTTCTGTAGGCTATTATCTATCTCTGTGCTAAATTTCATCCAATTTCCTTCAGCCGTTCTGGCGTGATTGAACCCCATCATCCATCCATCCAAACTTTCACATTTATAATAGTGGTATAGATGATGGGATAGATTCCTTCATTTGTATTTTCTTCTAAAATAAACAAGAAATAACACAATATCATAGTCCTACTTCCTTCAAAATATTACCTAAAGACAATCCACTCTTTTCTTGCATGAAATATTAAATTCCAGAGGAAATGTCAATGTTCCTGTAAACGAATTTAAATGATTTTTAATATTTACTGCGAATGGCCGAGGCAATCAAAATTTTCCTATTACAAGCGAACAACTTAGCACTTAAGGAAACTGTCTGAAATTCTTCCAATTCTTCCCAAAAGCTCTTGCAGAACTTTGCCCTGTTGGTTTATCGTTCTTTACAGCACTCGACTGCTCTGTTATGTGAGACTATCAGAATTTGGTTGAGTGTAAACAACTTAAGATAATTGATTTCAGAGCAGTAAAGGCTAAGCGGAATCTGTTGTGTGTAACAAATTTGAAATTTCCCGGGCAGATGTTAGACAACTCAGTCAACTAACTATTATTGTTTCAAAATCTCTAAATAAACGGTTTCAAACCGATTTTCATAAAACCAAATGCATGAAAAATCTTTTTGATTGCAAAGTTATTTTCTTAAAATATATATAGATAATTTTTTCCACTTATACCAGTCTAGTATGAGAATATGCCTTTTTTTCAAAAACTGTTTGATGATAAGAAGTGATATTTTTTTAAATAATCTTTTTACAACTACAAGTTCGCTTTAAAATTAATTATGTTCAAAAGTTGTTCTTTTAATTATCATTATGACATTATTAATTTTAAACGTATTTTTTTATTATTATGACTTGCATTAGCTAAGCAATAATTAGTTAAGTTAACATATAAACATTAAGTAATTTTAGCCAAGCAGTGGATAGTCATGAGCTATGTTTTCAGAACTAATAAAATATAAAAATAAAAATGAGATCTGCTATGCATATTTCAATGTATCATCTCAGAACATAGTTTCTTGAACGGCCAAGCACCACCTTCTCCTGCAAGTTAAATTATATTTTTATTCATTTTAATGGTTTCATCGAACGAGTCACTTTAATATTGCAAACGAAAAACTTTCTCTCGCATTTATTGATAAAAAATATCCCATTTCCTATTTATTTCATTTCATATAATCATGAACTCAAAATGACATTCTTCTAGGTTTTATTTGTTGTAGTCATTAACTTGTTTTTTTTTTTTGAATCAGAGCTTTTGTAAATGCAATGGCAACGCGCTATTAAAAAAGGATTTTTTGAGATGCTCGTTCAGAAAATAAAATTTTTATTCTTCGCCTACGAACTTTGGTTGATGTCCAACACCTCATCGCAAAAACAACATCATGATCTGACCTGATAAAAAAGAAGGGGGGGGAGAAAAAATGGAATGATAAGCATCAATGCTTTTCTACATACTTTTGATATTCTGTTGAGCATTTGTCGAAATCATAACTGTGTATTTGCTTTTAATCAATAAAAATAAATATTTCTATTCTATTTAAATAAAGGGGCCGGATGGTCTGACTGGTAGAGCGTTGGACTCATATTCCTTACGTTGCACGTTCGAAATCCCCAGACTCTCTGTGTGTGTGGTGGCTGACGCCCGTTAAATCTGTCTTGGTCACAAAGTCCTTTATGTAGAGAGTAGTACCACTGGGAGTACTGGGTCAAAAGTGATCGTTTTCAGATCTAAATTACGATCTGTGGTTGAATAAATGAAATGCATGAATGAAGTCCGTCCCATAAAAAGGGTTTGTGGGGAGTGTGAGCTAGAAGACAGACTTCTGCCTTCGGGTGCTCAGGGATCCATACCCTCAGAAGCTACTGCACCCTTGTTTCCGTTGTAAAGCGGAAAACTAGAACAACAACAACACATGAAAATCTGAAATTCCCTGATTTTTAACGGTGAGTATAATAACTATTGTATTATGTTGTTTATTTGCTCAAATAACATAATACATCAATCGTTACATTTTCCCAAATGAATACATATGTGCATCTCTATCGATTTTAAACTAACGACTCTCTAGACATTAGCAGACTTATGTAAAAATGATCACTGTATAACATTATCTAGATAGACAGAGTGCACTTTTGACAAATTTGAATAGATACGTCTCTTTACTATTTTTACTTTCTTTCGCCTAAGTTAGTCTCAAAAAGACTTGTCGTTTAAGAGAAATATATCATTAGCTGTTTCAGTCGAGCAATTCTATAAATCTAGTTCCATGTTTTTTCTTGTTTGTAAAATTGGAACTTTTTATAATAAAATGAATTTTTCTATATTTATGCAAATTTTATCAAAAAAATGGGTGATTATTTTCCTCATTTCTTGAAATCATATTTACCAGAAATATTTTTACATGACATATATTTTATTTGATTATTATTTTCATCTATATTATTATAAAATACTACTTTGATATTTTCACAATTTAATTATGAATTTATAAATTTTTTTCTGTTTAAATACAAACTCCATATAAATGATGCCATCTGGAAAAATAATTAAATTTATGATTCCACAGTGTTTATAGTAATAATTCTTTAGGAATAATGCGATATATAAAGAAAATAATTACATTTTTCTTTACATCCTTAAAAGTTTGTTTTTGAAAAGTATTTTTATTAAATCACTTTTCATTTTAATTGTTTGAAACGCCAAAATTTATGGTATTTTTTGTTTAGATACAAACTTCCTATAAATTATGCAATCTGTAAAAATAATTAAATTTATATTTCCACAGTGTTTATAATATTAATTCTTAAGGAATAATGCGATATATAAAGAAAATAAATACATTTTCCTTTACATCCTTAAAAGTTTGTCTTTGAAAAGCATTTTTATTTAATCACGTTTTATTTTAATTGTTTGAAACGCCAAAATTTATGGTATTTTCTGTTTAGCTACAAACTCCATATAAATGATGCCATCTGGAAAAATAATTAAATTTATAATTCCACAGTGTTTATAATAACGATTCATGAGGAATAATGCGATATAAGACGAAAATAAATAAATTTTCTTTTACATCCTTAAAAGTTTGTCTCTGAAAAGTATTTTTATTAAATCACTTTTTATTTTAATTGTTTGAAACTTCAAAATTTATGAAAAAAAAAACACACACACTCACATCAAAAACATTAAGAGCAAAATTAAAACCTTTATGGATTATAGGATCTAGATTGTTTAAAGGGTGAGAACCAGTGTTTTAAGCAAATGTGCTAAATGCCATTTAAATAATTCGTTCCATTCTAAACACGTCAGTTCCACGTTAAAGGCAGCTGATTTCTAGCAGACGGTAGGAAACAAAACAGTAGGAAACTCACCATCTGCTCCACCGATGGCAGAAACAAACTAAAAATAAAAACTCGCCAGCCGTAAAGAGGTTTTAGTTTGTTTTGGAAAAGGCATGGAAAGGGTGGCTGAAAGTTGAAGCGACGCTTTTTAAATGAAGGAAAAAGATGGTCCCTGCCTGTTGACACAATAAATTAAAGGAACGTCGCGTTTGGTTAACTTTGTGTGCGCTTGGAAGACAAATTGTCTTGTTACGGGAAAGTCGCTTCCCTCTAAATATGTTCTGGTAGCGAGCGCGGGAACAAAAAAGTCCCGCCTGTGAACCCGAATTAGCTGAGAACATTAGAGAGATTGATTGTGTGCTGAGGCTTTGTCTGAGAAGCAGGAATTTTAGAAATAAAAAACTAGTGTAAAGGTAGGGAAACCGTCGTTAACTTGTGTAACAAAGGGATATTTAAATTGTTTGGTTCTGTAACGAAAGGTAATTTTCCAGGAAGCTCGAAAATTCTGTGTATGTGTATGAACTTTCGCATGTTCATTTATGTCATTCTGTTCGTACAGAAAGTGATGAGGTTCTGAAATATTTAGATTGTTATGAAGAAACATTATTATTCAATCAAAATAACTGCAATGTTATTATCATGTTAGATAATGATGTTGTTTTGGGAATGAGGTTTGTGGCGTCAACAAAAATTCGTAGGCGAAAAATAAAAATTTTATTTTCTGCACGAGCATCTCAAAAAAAATCAGCTTTTAATAACCAGTTGCCATTGCATTTTCAAAAACTCTGATTAAATATAAATAAGTTAATGACTACAACAAATAAAACCTAGAAAAATGTCATTTTGAGCACGCGATTATACGAAATGAAATAAAGAGGAAATGTGATATTTTTTTAAGCAATCAATGCGGGACAAAGTTTTTTATGATCGTTTGCAATACTAAAGTGACTCATTCGATGAAATGATTAAAATGAATAAAAATATAATTTAACTCGCACGAGCACGTGTTGCTTGGCCGTTCAAGAAATAATGTTCTGACATGATACATTGAAATATGCATAGAAGATTTCATTTTAATCTTTATATTGTATTTAAAAAAGAAATGTGATTTTATTATGCTTTAACTCCGGCCAGCAGCCAAATGCACCGGCAAGAATTTTAATTACACTTAATCACAGTTAAATCACGTGTATATAAATTGATGGTAATGATATCTTTAACAGATTACACTCATGTCCATAAATTAAGGATAATTCAAGTCCAGGAAAAGAAAGAGTCGGAAGCAAAACAAATGTGACTTATTTGCAAAACCTATTCATGAAATAAAAGGTAAAGAGTAAAAAAAAAAGGATACTATATGTTTGATATAATTAATAAAAATTGCGATTTTCAACTACCAGGACAAATTGTAAGCTGTAACGTCTATTAAATTGTAACATCTACTACTAACGCAGCTGTAACGTCTACTCACATTACCATAATATAGAAAATGTTGTTAAAGCCTAGAGATGACACTTAGTGTAATTCCAAGTTCCTCGGATACTTCCAGTTGGGTACGCCTACATTTCAGACGATCGCTAATTCCTCCACGTAAAAAATTATCTAAATGCGTCCTTTGTGTCATAACTATGCGGTTATTGCACTTAAAGGCTTATAAAGCGCTTGCGAACAACTTTACTCCTTTGCCTGTATTCCTTATACATCACTCTCTTACGCTCTCGTCATTGTGACATACTATCGGTGTCATTTGGTTGCTTCCTTGGATTGAAATATAATTTTTGAAGATGTGTGTGGTCATTTTACGGATGAATTATATATTTTAGAGTTCGATTTCCGTATGACTCTAAATTATTCTTAATTTATGGACATGAGTATATTTTTACGTATTTAAGAATGATAGATATAAAAGCCACATTCTTTTAAATGCTTTACATTTGATAAAGAATTGTGTACATAGATCCACCAAACGGAATAGAGTCCCAATGACATCGTAGTGCTATTAGGCATTTGATGTAATTGTAATTTATTTCAAATTGCTAATTTTATTTTAAAATAATGTAATTTTATTTTCTGATTCTTCATATAAAGAGCTATTCAACAAGAAACGAGTTATAAAATTTCTTTCCTTTCTTCCCCAAAATGGTATAAATCACGTGATTAAGTATCTCGTATGATGATGATGAAGATCTCGTGACCGTTTTACAACGGAAATGGAGGGAGGGGGGTGCAGCAGCTTCTGAGGGTATGGATTCCTAAGTATCTGATATAAAACAGTGAAAACGATTTCAATTTCATTACAATAATTAAGTCCGTTGTTGAAATTATGCCAAAATTGTTTAATAAAATTGGCCAAAAGCAGGAAAAATCTGCATGGAAATTAATCTAACATCAACAAAAGGATGATTTTTTAAAATTTTCAAATAGAGTAAAAATTATATCCTTTTGCTTAATTTTTAAAGCAAATTATTGTAGATAAATGTCCAAAATGTTGCTTAATTTTTAATCAATTGAACTTCTAATTAAAACAAACAAACAAACTTGTTTCGATGCATTTATTTTCCTCCTCTCCTTGGAATTAAAATATGATTAAAATATTTGACACTTTTAATAATAATGCATGATTAATAAATAAATAGTTATTAATTTTAAATAACAATTGACATTGAAACTAAACCGTATATAAATACATTTTAATAAATATAGAAATAATAATAAGAATAAAATTATTGATCATTTTTAAAATTCTATCTGTAATAAATATTTTTGTTTTTTTAATAAATGAATATTTGATCAGCATTTTAAGTGCATCATACTTACATCGCAATAATTTTCTTCGGGAAGGAATGTATTTCATGGAAGTTAAATTCTTGAATGAAGAATGCAATCTTTAAAAAGATTCTTAAATCACTGGGAAGTGAGTGTAATTAATCTATATAAATAAAAATGAATCGCCAAATGTGTTGTTGAGTGGAAAATTTGAGAAAGGCTCAAACAATTAGGCTAATTTCTTTTAATATTTGTTTGTTAAAACACGAGGAAGGTTCTTATTTAAAAAAAACCCGAAAAATTGCAAAGAAAACAGTAAAAAACGATATTTTTCTTACTTTCCCGCCAAAAACCTTCATTTTTCCACCGGCATATAATTAACATGTTTTTGACAGATTATTTCAAACGATTCTGTTTATTTTCGTAGAGTTTGATGCATTTAAAATTAAACATTGTTAATGAATCGAGTTTACGGACTCATTTCGAAATATTTTTGAAATAAAATAAAACAAAATAAAGGAAATTAAAAAAAGTCTACTCTGTACCATGTTACCCCAACTGGCGTAGAAAATGTACGCATATGCAGTGTATTGTAATTGTTGAAAACTGCATTTTCATTTTGATCAAAAATTTAAAAAATATATATGTATAATACTGTTGTAGCTATCTCAATCTCGATCGATAAATAGAATAGATTTGATTTTAAAGAAATACGAACTTTATTTGTGCTTTTGCTTTATTTCAGGTACGCACTATAAATAAATTGCTTTTAGGTTAGTTGTAGGTTTTTCGGTGTTTACGAAGTCGAGGGTAAAAGTTAGTTTAGGATCATTGCAGCCAGCTTTTTGGCACAGAAGTAGCACGTCTTATTCATGTTCTGGGAGTCCCGGTTCGGGCATGGTTGTTCTTCTGTGTGCTATGTGACTGTGCCCACCTGTAAAAAGGGGTTGTGCAAGTGAATGTGGTGAGTATGAAGCTGAAGTCGTACTCTTGACCCTAGTTGTCGCTACTTGAAACAAGGGCCGCGTATCTTTTGTTTAAAATCTGCTGATGTATCAGCGGGGCTTGTCCATGGCAAGTGTCATAAGTAACAACAAAAATATCACAAACTTTTCTATTTGTCATTTCGATTCAACCAGTATAAAATTTAATTTCAGATTGCATTCCGTTAACATGTTATTAAGGAATTTGTATTCGAGAGCCAAAAGAAAAATTCGAACTATGGTGATAAAAGAATTAAAATCGTTCGAATCAACGAAGTCCCGTTATTACAAAACAGCGAAGCATTTTAGCCAACACCTCTTAACCCATCTTTCTTCACGAGACGGAATGGCCTTAATAAAGGGCCCACCTGAAAAGAGGTGTTTTAGGTGGCAAGCCATAGATTTTATTTTTATAGCTGTCCCTAATCTCCCTCTTTCTCTTTTTGTCCTTGAATTGGAAAAATTGTCTTGCAGGAAAGTGACACTAAAAGTCGCCTGTTAATTGCCAATTCCCCAAAAGCCATTGCTTCGGGATCTTTGTAGAGGCTATTGTAAACCTGAATGGGCCGTTAGGGATTAGGGGAGGTCTTAAAGGGTAGTGGTGGGGGAGGACAATTTGATGGATACACCCTGATGACATGACCCACATAATAATAAATGAATACAGGGTTATGGGGGTTTCCGTTGTTGGTTGTTCCAGTAATATCTCTCGGAAAATTCGTTGCTCTTGTTAAGCAACGATTGCGCAGAAAGTTGCGTGTTATAATATTGTTTAATATGGGTCAGATAAATCGAATGTTGGATGGTTTATGGAGTATTGCGCAGATATTTTTTTTCTATAATTAATAAACAATTCTTATATGTATTTGTCCTGCGCATTTCGGAAACGGCTCTAATGATTAGGGTCAAATTTTATTATTAGATAAGGTTTTACTTTTTAAATTTATCTGTATGGGTGTTTTCCCTAAAAAACGTACGCACGCGCACACGCACGCACACACACACACACACACACA
>JAOUZG010045246.1:0-20001 GCA_026289955.1 Argiope argentata | reverse complement strand
CACATTTTATCCGTACGATAAAGTTTGCATCGATGAAAGCTTGATGCTATACAAAGGTCGCCTGTCCTTCAAGCAGTACATTCCCTCGAAAAGGAATCAATTTGGAATAAAGTCATACATACTCTGTGATTGCAAAACAGGCTATATCCAAGACCTGATTGTTTATGAAGGAAAATCAACTGTGACAGAAAGTGACATCAGCGGAATTGGAAAATCAGGTGCAATTGTTTTAGCACTCTTGCAACCATACTTAGGTCAAGGTCACACAATATACACTGACAATTTTTATTCGAGTCCAGCATTATTTACCTTTTTGCATGACAACTGTACGAATGCATGCGGCACTGTAAAAAAAAGGCGTCAAGGAATGCCGAAGATGGAAGAGCGCCTGAAAAAGGGAGAGGCATGTTTTCGTGCAGCAAAAAACTTGCTAGCGATGAAGTGGATGAACAAAAAAGAAGTCCATATGATTTCCACTATGCATGCGGTAAATTTTGAAGCAGTGCCGAGATATGGTGGGGAACAGAGCGTCCAGAAGCCTGTTTGCGTCATTGACTACAATAAGTCAATGGGAATTGTTGACAAGGTGGACATGGTACTGAGTACCGTAAATTCAACCCGGAAATCGCTTAAGTGGTATCGGAAATTGTTCTTCCACCTCATAGACATCTGTGTGTGGAATGCATATTGTCTGTACAAGCACAATCGGAGAGAAACAATTTCGATGGCAAAATTTCATTTGAGCCTGATAAAACAAATAGTCGAGAAGTATCGTGACAATACAAAGGGACATCATCAAGGCAGACCCGCTGATAATCCGATGAGGTCAACCGACAGGCATTTTCCCACCTTTTGCAACCCGAAAAACAGAAGACGGAGGTGTGTAATTTGCAGCAAAAATGATAAAAGAACGGATTCGCGGTATGAGTGCAAAGATTGCGATGTTGGCCTTTGTGTAGATCCTTGCTTCCGAATATATCACACAGAACTATATTACTAGTTTTTACATATTTTATTACATATTTTGTACGTATTAGATTTACACCTTATATTTCAATAATTTTCATTTCTCTATTAATTATATTAATCATTTAATCGTTAAGCTTTGTAATTATATAAATACCTATGTTATCTATAATTTTGTATTTTGTATTTGAATAATTTTATACCTACCTACCATATTAAAAATATAAAAGTCCTACCATATTAAAAATGTAAATATACTTATTACATTAGAGCAATGATTGATTTATTTAGTACAGTTCCTATTTAACACTTAGAACAACATATATAAAGAAACCACGCTCACTGTGCATTTTTTCGGCGCGAGGTTCCGTTCAGTGACGGCACTTCGGCGGACGAGGCAGTCGTTGCGAAAGGGCTAATACTGCATTTTTGATAGAATCGCTCTTAAAAAATTAAACTTTTTAGGATTCGTTCTACACAATCTAGTAGCTAATCCTGAAAATTTCGGTAATTATAAATTTCTATCATATAAACTTTGTTTTAGGCATAAAATTTTGTTAACTATAATTTTTACGAAGTTATGCAATTATCTCTCCATTTCGGTTACAAGAGAATCGGCGGTGAAATATAGATTCCGCATAAGTTGCAAATCAAACTGAACGATGAGCTCAATTAGAAAATCTTGAATATTTGGCGAAGGTTGCAAGTTATCGAGTGCGTGATAATCTGCTGAAAACCCTTCCTCCCGGAAAATTTGCAATGCAGATTTAGTTCAGAATTGATACGCGTTATCGGAAGTTAAATATTGTATTCATAATATACTGCCTCATGAACATGTATTTTGAGAGTCTTATATTTGACTGAAAAGCGGTACCGCATCAAATAACATCTAAAAGACACAGATTTTTATCAATTAAAAAAACCCCTATTAAATCCATCTTTTTCTGTTGTAACTTCTAGCTCGCTTCTTAAGAAAGCTTTGGCTACCATATTATATAAGATATGCGAATAATCTATTAATTGACCTTACGCGGATTTTTGATTCCTTTCAGTGTATAATTTTGTATTAAATAAAGAGTGTTCCTTTCGAAGTAGAAATAATCCCAAGTTGACTAAATCTTGACTAAATATATGTGAATTGAAATGAGGCAACCAGAAAAATTATGAAAATATAGTTGACAAATATGAAATAATTACTTTTACCGGGTGTGACTGTTAGGAGGGGCTTCAGTTTTCTGGACCCTTTCTCTTTTGAAGAGCTTTTTCCTGTGTCCTGTTAAAAACACAGCTCTTCGCTAAAGAATGATATTTCACGCTTTAGCGAGATCTCGCTGTGAATGCTTTGCAACAAAGAAGTACGATATCTCCGTCAAGTTCATGCCGGGTTGCACTGCGTCGTGTTGCTCGTTTCGTCCAGACGTTTCCTTCCACGCATTCGCTGAAGACCGTGTGATAAGTTTCGGATGTAAGATGAAGTGGCCTTCACGATCACCAAAACCTACTCCAGCGGTTTACGGGGATATTTAAAGTCTCGCATCTACGCCGGCTCTCCAGTCACTTGGGTGGAACTGGAAGATGCCATTCCATGGGCCGTCGATGCCGATACGTCACTCGCTGCAGTTACAGACACAGTGATGCGCCTCTCTAACTTATCACGCTGTGTTGGAGAGGATCTAAGGCATCTTTTGCTTTGAAGTGAAATGCGCGTTTGTAAGTTACTGCGCCAAGTTTTCCTAATTAGCATAAATCAATTCAGTTTGAGATAAGAGCTCCACTTGTACGCTACTGATGGATATTTTGAATAATTTCTTAAAATGAAACAAAAATTCAAAGTCTATCTGAATATATTCCTGCCAACAGCGTTTTTTTGGAACATTACTTCATTGTAATGATTTTTAGAACTCAACTCGAGTTTATGGAGCATCTTGTATTCTAGTTTTTTTTAACTCATAGAAAGCTTACGTTCTCCCATCAAAGAACTGAAAAGTTGGAGCAAAGGCAGTTCGTAAACATGTAATAAATAAACTAACCATTGCAAACTACCAATTACTTATATATTACAAAATTATGCCATTATTAATTCCATTATTTACAAGAGTTTTATCATATCCCTTACCGATAAAATTTATGAATTGCACCTTATCTAGTAAAACTTAATTAGTAAAACTCAATCCGTACTTTCAGAAGCAACAGGACAACACCAAAACGCATTTATCTAGATATAGATAAAATTTGGTATATGACTTTGCGACTACAAGTGTATTTTTGCATCAAATCTTTTCTTTCAATCGGCTGGGGGAAACGGATGGAAAACGCAAATTCAATTTTCGAATATTATTAACTGTGCGGAGGGATTAATCTCCAAATAATCTTCATACGATAGGTTCAATAAAAATGCTTAATTTATGCCAAAGGTAATTCATGCCTTGTAAAGGTTATTATGCTCAATTTATGCCAAAATATTTCGTAACTATTGTTTGAAGTGCCATGAAAATCATTCTCCGTGATAAAAGCTTAAAGTGTATATGCGAGAAAGTTTTCGGGAGACCATTGCCGCTAGTTTTATTAAACAAATTTAAAAAAGACAACCCTAAGATTATTTTTTAAGAAAACAATTGCAATTTCCACTTCCGCATTTAACTGACCAAATCAAACCATCAAATATTAGATCAAATTAATTCGATCAAACATTCACCGACCGTGTGATACTCATCTCGGCAACTGGCGAATCATTTGAATCAAATGTTTGGGCTTAGGGTCGGCAGATAATGTATGCAGGTTTAAATGTTTGCAATAAATTTATTTCCAATTATGTTAAACTTACTAGGAAAGCTCACTGGCTGTAAAATTAAGTTAGGGATGAAACTTGTTCATTTGGAGAATACTTTGGAATGTTCACTCATTAAAATAATAAAAACATAATAATCATTTGATTCCAAGAAAATAGTTTTCAAAATTTGAGCATATATTACGGGTTATTAACCCTTTCCACTCCAATGGTGCCTCTGACTCACCATTCAAGATTGTGTATCATTTTAACGTTTATTTATTTTTCAAATTTAATTGTTAAAAACGCTTAGATAATGATTAAGAGATGTAGATTAATTTTTCAAAGAAACTCAGCATAAAAGAATTATGTATATTTACTTTTCATAGCAATAAACAAATCTAGGTGAATATTTTTGAATCTAATCATTTTTCGGAGTGCAAAGGGTTAAGTTGTCAATGCCCTTCAGCAGAGACACAGACAAGGATTAGAGTTACTCCTCATGCTGAACAGGTAGTCAGGATTCAATCCTAAATGTGTGTGAGCGCGAGTTTTGAGCTTCATTTTAAAACATTATTTGAAACGAAACCAAAATTGATAAACATTTTGAAATACTAATAACTATTAGTTATAAAACAAATGTAATGCTGATAAATAAAACTTATTATTAATGTTTGTAAATATGGATTAAAAAATTATAAAGTTTTTTTCTAGATATGTAGAACTCATTGAACCACAAAGGGTACCGAGGGCAGCCATTAATTCATTGAATACGCGGCCCGATTGTCTAAAATTGGAATTTTATTTTATAGCAATCTTCTAAAGAAATTATTGTTCTATTTATACAGTCATAATTACTAATACAGATGTAAAGATAATTTTTGTTCCCTATACCTTTATGATAATTTTTAATTTGGTTTCTATAAATTAATAAATACAAAAAAAGTTCAGAATTTACGGGGAAAAATTATAGATTTTTTTCATAGCAAGATTAATTATACCTTTTATTTATAACAAATAAAAATATATTTAAATTTATTACTCAATTTAAAAATCAAACTTAATTTTGATAAAATTATCCCTCGAATAAGCGGTAATTTCTTGGCTAATTATGATTAATAAAAGTAAATGTATATCATAAATTTAAAACAAAATTATTAATTATAAATGTGCAATATCGAGCCGTCAGCGTCTGATTGTCAGCCATGTATGTTAGTGACCATTTTAAATCATTTCGGACCGATACAGACAATTTATATAATTTATACCAAAAACGTGAAAAGTATTTTTGTAGATGTCTAGTTATTGTTTATTAATGTATTTTTAAATAAAAATTATAGTTTTATAATATTTTTATAAAATGTACCATTTTAAATTCAGTTTCCCAATCAGCAGCCTCTTCTTGTTAGATATTTTTTAAATTAGTTTAATAATTTCTTTAAAAAATCAGATGTTTAATCGTACCGAAGAAGACTTTGAGAAACTAAAAAAAGTGGCAAAACATTTTTTTTTTAAATTCTATTTTAACCCTGAAGTCTCACGTCATTTTTTATTAGAGAATCACAAAAAAAGTGGCAGGCGGGTTTTTTTTAAAAAAAACTAAAGTGAGATGTATTTCCACTTTTACGAAGTCATATCACAAAAGTCGATTGAATTACTATGTATAAAATACCCTCAGATGTCGAAAGACATTCTATATCCTTTTCATTCGAACTTCTCTTCTGATGCATTATTCTTAAACAAAGAACTTATAGCGTTCCAGTGTTTTGATCAGTTAGGGAGCCATTAAATCAAATGAAACATTAATAATGATCACGATTTTAAAGAATTCTGGTTCTAAAAGGTTTTGAGGACAGTCCATCAGGTAGTTTGAAGATCTTTTCACCTGCTCAGTGATTCGATCACAACTAAATGTTTTTCTCACATCTTCGATATTCGAGGCATGTTTCCGGTTTTTCCTGATATTGTAGCATTGCCATTGAAAAGAATGATTGATTTCTATATCAAACGTCAGTTTTGTTATGTATGATATTTCTATCAATTTTCACCTAAATTGCTAATAATTGGTTTTTAATGCTGCGTTCTTCGAATTTCACGTTTAAATTCTTTCTTTGATGATAGAGGATTCTTCAACAAAACAACTACAACTTCTACAACTTCAGCTTCATAGAAATTAATTATAAATTAATTAAAATAAACAAGTATTCGTCAGCTGAAAAAAATTAAATCAACAAAAAAGCAGCTATTTGATAGCTTAAAAAATGGCATAGTATTTTTTCTATCAAATATTTACACATATTTTATACGAACTTTTTATTTCATTCAAATTTATGATTATTAAATTATAATTTACCATCTTTAATTGATTCAAATATTTATGGAGGAAAAATGGATACACTTTTGTTTTGTTTAAAAATAAACTTTTGCTTATTTCAAGAAGTGTTATAAACGTTTGATAATGAAAATGAAAATTTTGTAAAATTTAAATTTGTTTGTAGATTTTATTTTATATTTAGATCAACTTATAAATCTGAAGGTAGCATATTACATTTTGGAGTTATTAAGCATTGCTGTTATCCAAAAAAAATCTGAAGAATGTTGGAAATTGAATTTACATTATTATATTTTGAATTATTGCAGTTCTGAAAATTCCCATATATAAATATTTAGAGTTATTACTTAGAAGTGTTGCTTATTAAAGCTTTTATTTAAATGTTTGTCAAATAAATTTACCAAGTAGGTCTTAAAATATGAATGGAATATTGAAAACATTATACCATATTACAATATAGTAAATTGATGGTATATTGAACATTTTCATAAATATTATCTAGATCAAATTTAGCTCATTTCAAAGTATTAAATTAATATGTTAGATGAAGTGAATTTGACAAATAATTTAACTATCATGTCATTTGATATTGAGTTTCAAAATGCTTCAAATACAAATTTCCGAAAAAAAGTAAAAATAACTAGAAAGAATTTAAAAAAAATGCATAAATTTCCTACAGTTTCAGACTCTGGGGATCAGTTAGTTATGAATTTGATAAAAGTGAAACAAACAATTGGATTGATGATTTACAGGAAAAAAAACACAACCTTAATTTTGTAAGACATAATGCGATAAGAATCAGCTCAGATTCTATCATTAAAACCAATACGCCATTCTTCGTAAAACATCGATTTTATATTTATGTACATGATAGACAGTAGAAAAGTAAATCCTACCTTTGTATACATCACAATTCTCTTTTTTGAATTCCTTTACAAGATTTGATAAATCTTCAACTGTTCATGTTGTACTGCAACTGCGATTTATTTATATCATAGCTATCGGTACTCTAATTTTAAACTCATTTTCCCAAATGGTTCGAAATCCGTCGGAAATGTTGGTTGAGGAATCATACTTCCAACAGATGCACTAAGCTGCGGTCTGAACAATTATTGTTCAGTATTTACAGCTGAGTTGGTTGCTATTTTCTGTGCTTTCAATAAAATTCGCTTTTCTAAGAGAAAAATCATTATTTGCACTGATAGCAAAAGTGTATTGTTTACCACAATAAAATGCATCCAATGACTGTACAAATTTTATTCACTTTGCACACCTAGCAAAATGAAGATTTTCAATTCCTTTTTGATGATTCATTCAGTCATTTCGGCATTTTAGGGCAGGTATTTATGGCAACGGATTGGCGGCTCAGCCGCAAAATCTGCAGTGTCCCTTTGAACCAAGGGAATCCAAACAGTGATGCTAGGAACGCCTTCATTAAACACATGCATTTTACTCGGCAAAACACATGATATCTGTATATTCTTTCACACCATCCATTGGACAGTAGCCTAATCATCCTATACGTGAGATTGATGTCAAATTAACTAGCCTCCGTATAGGTCAAACCCGCTACACGCATGAATACCTCGTTTTTCTCTTTGAGAAGTGGCACCAAAGTGATCTGGATGTCATGAGGATTTTACCATAAATCCCAGATTAATCAAATGCCCATCTTTAAATTCCTCTCGTTCACACTTTTTAAGTCATTGCCATTAATTCCAAAAGACTTCGAGTATGAACCAGTTTCGAATCTGAAATACCACCCAAGTATTTTTAAATTATAAGAAACCATTGGCCTTTATACCTATATCTAGTATTTTTAAATTTCGGTTCATGTTTTGACTTTTTACATAGATTCATTGCTTCATTATTTTCACATCAGTTTGCTCACTTAAATATATTTAACATTGTACGTATTTCACATATATTACATTCATTTTAATGTTGGCACCATACTTAATGATTTTACCGTTTAACCCTCGGCACTTGAGGGCGCCTCTTGGGCATCATTCAATGTCGTGCATCGTTTTAACGTTTTATTTATTCATTTATCAATTTTGATTTTTGAAAATACCTACAGAAGGGTAAAAAGACGGAGAAATTCTATTTTGAACACACACACACACACATTTGGAGCAATAAACAAGCCCTTGTATATTGAATAATTATGCATCGAACTACTTTTCCGAGTGCAAATGGTTAAAGTTTGTTTTTATAGTTTGCTTGTTGGTATAACCATGGGACCAAGGTGGCCTGGTGGTAAGATCTTGGCTCTTGAAACGTAGGGTTTTACGTTCGAGGCCCCATTCCCTCGAAGGGCCGTTGTGTAAGGTGGTATGTTGCAGTTAAATCCGTCAAGCTCAAAGGACCTCCCGTTGGTTTGGTATGGAGAGGGGTTTGCGAGTTCAGGTATCCTTCTCTTTATATGACCTGGGTTCAAAATTTCTATATCTATCCTCATATATCCCTTGTGTTGCTTTACAACGGGATGTCAAGATAACTAAATTAAACTAACTTGGTTCCATCACTTGTTTAGCTCTACAATGCGGCTTTCGTGACAAAAAAATACAAACCAGTCAACGTTTGTAAAACGATAATATACTATTTTCCCCAAAGAAAAGAAACACCCAATGCTTCAAAATTTAAAATCTCATAAAATATACATTGTGTTTCCTGCTGACATATTAAGACAATTGTAGTGTTAACATTCATATTGATATATTAAACAATGCAATTCTTTAAAAAAAAATCTTAATTGATATTAAAAGTAAACAAAAAAATCTGGCATCAAATAGTTAACTCATCAGTTTTTATTCTTTCCAAATAGATATTAAGATCTGATTACGACATTCTCGTTTTAAAATTCGAATCAATTTATTTTTTTAGGTTCTGCATTTTTTTCTGGTGCTATTGCTCCATGCCTCTGTGTATACAATTTTTTATATATACGGATGAATTAAATTCGATACCATCCGTATATTCCGCACCTGAGGCTCCACATTGGTGCGCACCTCAATATAATATGTTTTACGAAATCTATTTTTGTAATGAAAAGTGCACTCACTATGTTACCTTCTGCTTTTTGTTTTTTGTAAAATGAGCCTTATTTAGAGAAAAGTTTCGGTGCCGTTATTTTGTTTAAGTCTACAGCTCTGCTGTGACAATTAAAACTATTTGTCTCAGTCCACGAAATTCTCCAAACAAATAAACATCCTGGTAGCCTCATTTATGCAATTCCAGTTTGCAAAACAAAGATTGTGGTGTCTTTCTTTCAGGAACAAATTTTCATTGAAAATACTGGGGAATAATTAATATTTCAATAAGGACAGAACAAACAGAAGCCAAAATAAACAATTGGTCGTTGTTTGAAAAATCATGTATTTTGAAACTACAATAGATGCCCAAATAATAATAATAAATAAATAAATATTGCTCTTATTTCTCAGAGAGTGTGTGGGTTATAGTGGGAGCGTGATTTTCGAAGAAGAAAATGTCGTCTTCTTAATCGAAAATAAATGAAAAATATATAAGCGAGAATTTTACGGCAAAAGTTAAAAGGTCCGTGTTGAAACTATATTTTATTTTTTCTTGCCTAATGCAAAGTAAAGCAATAAACGATAGGTAAAACTAGCTAATCAAGCAATAGGTTGAGCCATCATATTTATGTCATATCCTAATTTTGCGTATAAAGACGTGAGAAATTTAATTAATTGGAAGCAAGGTTAGGAAAGTAGTTGTGTGGGAAATTTTTTAAAATAAAAAAATGCAGCTTTCAAACACCTTATATAGTGCATATTAAAATAAATGTTAAAACAGGCGAATTTACTTTTTTTATAACGTCATAAAATTCAAAACATCGGTGTAAGGATTTAGGGTGTCTTTTCTCTCAACAAAATGCTTTCAAAGCAAAATAGCCATTTGCTGCTCCTTGGCTGAAAACAAGAATACCTTTCTTCATTGTGATCTTTGTTGAAGAGATTTACCAATATTTACAAGCGAAATAAACGAGAGTTTTTATTTACAAAAGGATCCAAATGCAGAATGTTCAGGACAGAAAGGAAAAATAAAATGGAAAGAATTCAGAATTTGTAATATTGTTTGTAATAACTATTTTTGTCTAAATATTATATTTATTATTAATATAATATTGCTCTAAATTAATATTGTCGCATATATTGATTTAGCGTAGATCAACCGTGTGTTAATTAAAGTCGAAGATGACACTCGTTAATCTCAACTCGAGATTTTATTCAAGGAACTAAACCTTACATCAGTTTTTATTTTCAAGACGAAGGGATTCGAGTTTTCCAGACTTAGAAAGATGCAGAAATTAGAAGAACATTCTAGAACTAGTAAAAAGAAAGAAAAAAAGTAAATCAATAACAAAACGATATTTAAGCACCTTGCCTGCAGCCAGATACGAACTTAAGAAAAATCTCTTTTTGTTCATAATATTCTGCCGCTGAGCCAATTAGTTCGCTCTGAATGAGGACAAACTTCGTTACAATACTATACCATTTTAAAAAAACCATCTTTAATGAAAAACAACCCCCCTGAACTGAGCTGAAGAGACTTCTAAGCTTCAAGATACAACCACTCGTGTTCTTCGTAAAATGCGTAAAATGTATAAAAATGCCCCCTCGCTGTTGTTGTGTGGAATCTTTGGAGAGGGGAGCGCTAGATCAGGTGTAACTCTTGTCATCGGACTACGATTTAAATCAAAGAGGTCTGTTCTAAAATAGCCATAATTTGGCTTTAAAAACTGGAAAAAACCGGAATATAGCTAAACTAAGCTCTGCTTGAAATTACAAAGAATGCTCTAAGTATCAAAAAATCCTTCAAAAGTATAAAAAGTTTGGACGAATAATAAAATACTGCAGAGAGAAAAGGAATTCTTAATTTGACGATTATAAGAAGCATTATAAGACGAATATGAAAAAAAATTCAAGATCCTAATTATCGAATTTGTTACATACATATCTGTATGGATTGGAAGGGTGGATTCAGTAGAGAAAATTAAAAATGTTCAGAAAAGCTAAGAAATATATTGTTGAAGCCAGGAAAGAGACAGAAGAGAAACTGGGTGAACACTTGTAAATCAACTTTTTCCCAATAAAAATTTTAATCCCTGTTTATTTTGTTTTCAACCGTATTCAATCTAGTGAACTCCCACCCCCACATCAGAATTTCTAATTCATTTCCTTGAATGACATTATCCTCTCCTTACACCGGTTATTTGCCTGATAAGTTGTTAGTTGTCCAGTTTCAAGGATCTGTAGGATATGATAATCATGATTAACTTTATTTTAGTAATTAGAAGTTTTAGTAATCATTTTAATTTTTTAATAACTTCAGTTGCGAGACAAATTCCCGAATCAATTCACGGCGCCTTTTCAAAAAAAGGTCACATATTCACTGGAAATATCGTGATTTATCGGTTTTGGATTTCATGATAGCTTTTTTAAAATTCTGATACAGATTTTTTTTAAAAAAAAATCTTATTGCGATAAAGTTTAGTTTTACTATACAAATTCCTGATTTAAAGCAACGCTAGGGCTATTTTGGTACGAATCAGGTAATTTTGTCAGATGACAAGAGTGACACCTAATTTGACACCCCTTTCTCTATAGACTTCCCCTCCATACAATCGGAAGAACGTTTGACCCCAATTGATTTAACGCGATGAGACCAGCTTACTCGACGGTTCATTGATGGAATCGGATCTTGAACTTTAAACCCTGGAATTCCGAATCTGAGACCTTACCATCCCTAGTAACACACAAATATTTTACAATATTGATCAACATTCGTAATATTGTTTAATATCATATAATATCGCATAGTATTGTACAATTTTATGCAACGGGATGTGCTACACGGGATCAGGCCGCCGCGGTCCATTCTCTGGCGGAAGGATATGAATGCGTTCTTGTTTCGTCATCCGTTCACATCTAAGTGGGTTGACAGTTCGCAAGATTCTCAAAATAAAGCCTGTTTCGAAGAACCCTATTACTCTGTTTATTCTATGGCACAGAGGGAGGGGTGTGTGGTATCACGAGCAAACAAAGCATGAAGCTTCCGGTACTTACGTATTAGACCTTAGATCTTGATCGCCAAATTTGAAGGTGTTACCAATGAGTTGATAAACCTCCAATAATGGCAAAAAATCGTCATTATTTTAAAAATTGTTCAAACCTTAACTGTCGTCCACCATTTTGTTGGTTTCATTGGCGTCGACGGTTTATCGCCAAATTTGAATCCATTGCCAGTGAGTTACTAAACCGTTGGTGTCGACGGTCTAATACGTAAGTACCAAGGTTCCATCTGTATCGAGCTCAAATTCTCTTATTATTATGTATGAGACCGTTATTGTTCGTTGTATTTTGTACAATTGTCTTGAGAAATCCTGCCTTTCTCCTCAAAGCAAAATGCCATATAAAGGGACAAGGAGGCGAGGCTAAAATAACTATTTCCCAGGGGATGATTTATATGTATATATTATTTTCAGTAGAACCTTTCGCTCTTAGGGGCAATTTAGATTATTAATTCTCTAAAAGTGACAGCATGGTGAATTGATTTCGAATTCAAGAAAGTATCCTCGTAAGTTATGTTGAATAATAGAAATATTTAAAGATACAATGGCAGTAGAGAGAAACTTATGAAAACCTGTCTCCCCTTCATTACAAGAGGAGGCGCATCGTTTTTCAATCGAATCCTTTACTGCAGAAGTGCAACAACCTCTCCTCGGGATATAAAGTCATAATGGCGAAAACCACTCAAAATTCTTTGAATCTCTGCTTTGCTAAGGCACCACACAGACTGACAGGAAGAAAAATTTCGCGGATTGTTCCAGAACTTTTGTGTAACGAATGCGGTCTTTTGAAATAATCGCTCAGTGTCACTTGAGTAATAATGAATCCTTTGCTGAGTGTGGAATTGTGTGCCCCCACCCAACGAGATAGCTTAAGGTAAACTAATGATTCAGAAAGTTAAAGAATCCAATAACTACCGTACCAATTACGTATCCAAAAACTAGCCATTGAAACATTTTATGGAAATTATTATAACAAACAATTGAGTTACAATTTGATTTTTAAAACCGCTATGCATTTTGATGTTATTATCACAAGATATATTTTTTTGTAGAAAATTCCGTAGAGTTTTATCATATAGAAATGTGCATTAATTTTGTTCATTCAAATATAAATAGTATAAGTAAAATTTCATTTCTGGATGGTTAAAGTAAGTGGTTAAAAGAATCAATTAAGATCAGAAATGAATGCTCAGTCTTTGCCCTTCCAACCGGATTTTCTAGTTTTCCATTAATTGAGAGTATAATTTGATACAAATGTTCAATATTTGGGATACAATTTCAATTGTGTCCCAAATTGTTTCGTTATCGAATTATTATTATTTTTTATATCTGAAATGATAGATCTACTTAGACAATTAATCCTTCCCTTGTTTGAAATTCCTGTGCTACTTGATCCGTAAAAACACGATTTCTGTTTTATAAAATCAAGCGTGTTTTTTTTAACTGATATCTTTGAAGAAATATAATTTTGAAATTTAACATGGTAAATAAAATGGGAATATTTTTTCAATTAATATTCTCCGATGTTGTAAAAGACAAAGTTTTAGTTAATTTTTAATTACTAGAATATAAAATTAGTTTTTACCCACTAAAAAGTTGACTATGGTTTTATTTCTTGCCTTACATAATACGGATGCAATTCAAATTGTCAAGACAAAGGAGAACAGTTGTTACATCCACACACATAGAGAATTTACAAATTTTAAGTGACACTGGGAATGCTGAAAATGATATTAAATGATGTAAATGATGTCCCCCCCTAAAAGTTCGAGGAATAATTATACGACTGACGCTTTATTCGGAAAGTTATTTTGACTTATGTTTAATTTTAAATCCATCTAAAATGTTGAGTGTAATCAATTAATCCATTTCTCTTTGCAGTCGTTGTTATTTATTTTTTGCAGAAACTGATTCATTTACATTTGTCATCACTTTTTGATAAAAATGAATAAAATATTGAACTTCTTAAACGAGATAATTCGATTTATTCAATCTGATCCATTCATTCCAGCATGATTTTGAAATATCATATTCACAGATAGGCGTAACCCCAAATATTTATACTTCGGACTGAAGGAGGACTCGAACATCGAGATTCATAAAAAAAACTTTTGATTGGATCTTTCTTATACCATCTCTTCCCATTTTAGAAAACTCCCCTTCATTCAGATAATTCCCCTTGTCTTTGACATTGATTTCCGTACACGATGTCATTTTTGTTGAGGAAAATAATTTCTTTCCAAGCTTCGGCTCGCACAGAGAAATGGACACTAATTGAGGAACCCTCTGGGAAGTGAAGCAGTCCATCTTTCACTGCCTGTGAGCCAATCTTTCATGATTCTTTCCCCCCACCCCATCCAATCCGAGCCCTCGAGACGGGCCAAACAAAACTCATTAGCCCAGGAAGACTCGAGAAAAACAGAAAATATCTTTGTGATACACAGACCGCAGACTCTGATTGGAGGGCTGAAATGACGGAACATGACGTAACGGTGACGTAACGATATAATTAATGCTAGATTCAAACCGAAATGTGTGAAAGTGATTAAAAACGATGGACGGGAAAGCAATTTGTTGAATGGCATTGAAATGAAACGTTCATTAGGGAAACCCTTCAAAGATGAGTTTTAGGAAGGGTTCTTTCTAATTAAAAGAATAAATAAAGTGCACGAAAGGACGCTCAAGTGTTTCCTTCAAGTCGAGAAAAATTACAGGACGGCTTTCGTGTAATTGCTTTTCTTGGACATAAGTGTTTTGATGAGGTTGAAATGAAGAGTTTATTGATCATTTCCTTCTTGAAAACATGAAATTATTACGACTCATCCCATCCCAACGGAGTCTTAATAGAAAACTTCCTTTTTGACTATGAATGTCAAATGAGAGTAATGAATGGCAAATTTAAAGTTCTGGATTTTATTAACGAAGTCACTGTTTTGCCGTTTCTTCCATTGATTCTGGCACTCGAATTAGATATTAAATTAATATAAATAAGCAATATTTGTCGATTATATGTTTCAATAGTCTTCATATTTCTTAGAAGACCATTTTTTCATGAAAATAAACTTCCCAAATTCGATCCCAAGTTTTTAAAACTTTCTAAGTTTTTTCTTTATTTTTTCGAGGTTTGTAGAAAAAATGATCTAATTAATAACAAACTATTCTCAACATTTAATGTATCAACTAACGTAGAGTGTAAAAATAATTTTTGTAGTTACGTCTATCAGTGAAATCTGTAATTCAAAAACGCAAGATGTAAAATAGGTAGAATTTGGTACGTGAGTTTTTGCTCTAAAGTTGTAACTATTCATCAATTTTTAAAAGTATTTCGCCTGAAAAAATTCTTTTAATCTACACATGTTCACGTGAACTTCATAATTGCATAAATTTTGAGCGGAATCCACCAACGGGATATTTGTGCTACTGAACATCAGAATGGATGATAACAATAAAACTTAAAACTCCAGAAAACTAAATGAAAGAAATCGTTAGTTTTCCTTAAAACTCCAGAATTTCCAGAAATCTTTCGTTTCCCTTGTTCTGTAAGTTTGAATCTGGTCACAAAGTTTTCCAAGTCGAGAGTTGTACCACTGGGGGAGGGGGGTACTGAATCAAAGGTGATCGTTATTCGGTTCAGGGATCAATATTCACAGAAGCTACTGCACTCCTCCTTCCGTTGTAAAGCGGAACACAGGAACAACAATTGTAATTTGAGTTGTAACGATAGAAATGCATTTCCTGGTTCCTATTCAGTGTAAAATGATTTCGATCAGGAACATGGGAAGAATGGACAGTCCCATTTAAACACCTCAAGTGTTTTCTTCGACTTTAATCATCTTTTCGTCAGTTGGAAATCGTCCGCTAATAACGAAAGCAGCGGATGTCCAATTAAACTGTCCATTAATAATGAGCGAATACACGCATGGAACACACCACGGGAATTTATGAAGTGGAACATTATTTATAATTCATTAAGAAGCGGTCATCAACAAGGTGTCGCTTTAATGCCGCTTAGAGATCGCCCCATTACATCATTAGCGCAAACTCGCCTCCCTTTCCTAGGTGAAAGTAGCAATTATCGTCTACGGTAAATCTTAGCTCGGCTTCGGTTTACAACTAATCAATGGCAGTAAACCGGAGATTCGCAATGTATAAGCAAAACACGCACGCACATTTGAAATAATAAAATAAAATTTTTATAAAAACTCATTAGGAAAGAATTTATGTGGCAATATCTCTGGGCGAGTGTATTATAGATTTTTAAATATATTAATGAATGTGCTCCTATTTAGAAGATCAATAGGGCCAAAAAAGTTTAAAATATAGTGGAATTCGCTGGAGTTTAATTCAAATATAGTTTTTAATTCAAAATTATGTTGAGATAATTTATACCATTAATACAAAAAAAGAGAGCATATAACAAATGAAATTAAAAAAAAAACAGTTTCTAAAAATACACCTTTAGTAGTATATCATCAATAATTGTAGTATTTTATCATTTTTATCTTTTAGCAGTATTTAAAACTTAGATCTAATTATTTTCCCCATTTTTAGTTTTTAAATTAAAAGGATCGTCGTAAATACTTTGATATTTACGATCCATTTTGTCTTAAATTTGCGATATCTTTTTACACGCCCGCTTACCTTCAAAACTAGGTTGACGGGATGCTTCATTTTTACGAATTTCGAAATTTATATGGAAATATACTAAACACGTTTGCATTTTTATGTTATCTTTTGTAATTACTTTTACCTATTGTTCGAGGTAAATATATATTGAAGTCTATTTTCTTCAAAAAGGTTGAAATATCGAAATTACCTTTAAGCTCTACCTCTCTCTATAGATATGCGTCAATTTGACGCGAGCGTAATTTAGACAAAATTTTGAGTAAGCATGCAAACATCGCATCAATAATAAATAGGAATGTACCAACAACCCTTATTCGATATAATAGAATGTACCAACAACCCTTATTCGATAGGGAATGTGTCACTTGCGCTCAGTCTCATTAACGCTAACTCATTAGAGGGTGTCATTTGCGCTCACATGGTAGGTTTACTGCAATTTAATCACCTTTGGCAGGAAAACTTGGCGTGAATCTAGAGGGGCTAAAAAGAATGCACGTTTCTCGCATTGATAAGATTAAGCGACATAGTTAAAGGGTCCTTATCTCCGAAATATCCGATTTTTTTCTCACGGTAAAACAGTAAAATTTTCTTTAAGAACGCTGTATACATTTTTAATAGTTTATTTTAGATTAGGGGTTAGATTAAATTTAGATGAAAAAGAGAGAGCAAAAAAATATATAAATCTAGCTCAGGGATGCACAACCTTTTCAGGATGAGGGGCCAAAATATGAAAAGAGATCATGGCGAGGGCCAAAAAAGCACATGAATGCTAAAAAATAATAAAAACGCGAAAACATTGGAGTTTTTTTTAATGGCAATACGCATGAATTACAATTACTTTACTTATTTTATTCATGCACACATTATGCAATAAATAAATGAATAAAACACAAACATTATAGCTACGATTACCTAAACCTAAAAAAAAGAGATTCCTCCTAAAAAGGGTGCAAACTTGAAATAGAATAACAGAGGAAAAATTTTTGGTAATTATACAGAGAACGCAATTTAAATTTTGAGAAAAAAATTAATAATCGAAATTAGTAAAAATAATGAATTTATTTAAAGTTATTGATTTTATGTTGGGCTTAATATTAGTTGTAGCAATGCGTAGAACAGCAGAAAGATTCTCATCTCATTCTTAATTTTGATTTGTTTAAATTCATTAGTGAGAAAATTTGCTCACTTGCTTTTAAGTGCTTTTAAGAAAGTTGCACATCCAGCTGCATTTTTCTTTAAGCATAAAAATTCCTATAGCAAATCTTTATAAAATTCTAATATCGGTTTACCTTTGAACTGATTTTTGAAAAAAATCAGACTTCTGTAATTCAATTTAGGCTAACTGCATACTCTCATCCACTAGATTAACATCAACAGAAAATGGAGAAGAAAATTCATCAAATTTCGTTTGGCACTTTTCAAAATCTGAAAACCGATCATCAAATGCTTTATGAAATATTTGAATTGGATCATCATACTGCATTTTCATGTGTGGAAATTTTTCACATTCGCGAGCTTTTCCTATACGAAAATCGTACTCGCCGTTAGCCATGAAGGGAACAAACTGAAAAGCTTCGTAATAAAAAGTAAATAAACTTAATGAACAACTGTTAATTATATATTCTGATGCAGAATCGTTTACTTTTCAGATTTTTATCCTTTTTCATTTGAAAAAAGACTCATTTCATTTTACATTAGTCATGTTTTATTAACAACATTCGCGGGCCAACTTCGAAGGCTATGCGGGCCAATTTTGGCCCGCGGTGCATAGGTTGTGCATCCCTGATCTAGATGATAGAATAAACCGAACAGTAGAAAAATATTCTTTTGACAAGAACTTAAAGAGCTGCCTTGTAACTCTTGCTAATATAATAAAATTGCTATAAAATTATTTTAAAGCAATGATTAATAAAATTTTATTTGAAATTTTTTTAAATAATACTAATAATAATTGAAAAATAATTCAATAATAATTGAAAAATAATTTTTAGTAATAAAATAGAATTGAAAAAACTAAGCAAGTGTAAACTTGAAGAAATAAAATGCTTTTAGAATAGCAAACCTATAAAATAATTGTTAATTTGTCAAATATTTGCAATATAGCTGGAAGGAAATGGAAATAATGTTTGAAAACTGGTCGTTCAAAACTATAGGTGTATAAAATTTTTATTATAATAATTGTAGATATAAAAGTGTGGAATTTTTTAAATCTCCATAGCTTTCATGTCATTTTATGTTTTTAAACTCGCTAGTACTCAAGTTTTATGTCATTTTAGTAGAAATAAAATTACATTATTTATTTAAATCAGATTCATTAAATTAGTTCAATAGTACAAAATGGGTTTTAATTTTCTAGTTCCTATCAAAATATAAAATCTAAACTCAAGTTTGATATTTTATGAACTGTAGCATTTCTTTTTTTATTCGTTTATTCCTCAAGATATAAAAGCACACATATTGTTTGGTGTCTTTTTATATTAATTATAATTTTTTCTTTTGTTTTTTTCCAACTCCAATTAATGATAATGATTACAAATGCTTTCTGAGAGTATGGATAGACCTCTTAATCTGAACATTAAATTCAGAAAATAATTTAAATTCTAATTTAAGCCCCTTTGGAGGAGCCTCCTTCCACCCCTCAAAAAAGAATAACCTAACATTATTAATTTCAAGCTGTTTAAATTCTATTTCTGCTTCGCTAAAGCCTATAACATATTTATAACCTTTTCAATAAATTATTTTAAAAAATATCCTGGAATTGTATTAATTAAAGGGTATAAAAATTTGTTCCAAATTAACTCTTTCGAAACCTATTCAGAATTGCATTGTAACACTTATTAATATCACTTGGGCATATGTGATAGGGTTCATGTGATATAAGGACTGACTTTTTGAATTAATCAGCAAAGATTTATCAAATATCCACTGATAAAGTTAATTCATTTCTTAGTTTAGATGTCTTGGTATTTAAGACCAGGGATAATGATTTCCCGCCCCCTTTTGTACACTTAGCTTTCGTGAATTCCGTTGTGTCGTTCTGTGTTGTGCACGCCGCCTTCGCTTGCAAATAATGCCTGCTCCCGTGATGGAATAAAAAGAACTAAAAATGCAAGAATATTCTCCATGATTTCGGCCACGACTCTGCTATTTATTCTTAGCAAATCATTTAAATGTGTTTTTTCATTATATATATATATATATATATATATATATATA